>JBBPBX010045390.1:0-18848 GCA_038048925.1 Garcialebias charrua
TGTACATTTAAGGGAGCTTAGAGCTGCCAAAGTGTATGGTTAAACTTATCACTGAAAAACATTTAAAGTATGTTCAATTGAATTTGGGTGTCACATATGTGGATGTGTTTTAATTGAATTTGGGTGTCACATATGTGGATGTGTTATACTTAATTGCAAGGGTAAATTTTAGTTTGAAAAGGATTTAATTTTGGGAATGTGTTAAGTGATGTAGGCTTATTGAGTTACATTATCTTGAATATTTCTTGTTTGTACTCTTAGGTTTTTCACCTGTTTTGACCTCAACAAACTTTCAAAATAAAAGAAAAGAAAGGATTGATTCTTGGTTATTGAGTGAAGTCCAGTCCAAAATCTTCTAAAGCAAGCTACCCTTTCAAGTGGGGGGGAAACTGCAGATTAAAAACTGAAAACCACTTGACACACACTGCAGGCAAATCTGACCCAAATCCGATTTTTTTGCCCCATCTGACCCATGTCCAATTTTTTATGACAGTCTGAACGCGACAAATCCGAGGTTTTCAAATCCGACCCAGGCCGTTTCAGTATGTGGTTTTAAATCGGATATATATCCGATGTTTTCAAAGCGATTGCAGTTTGAACGCTCATGTGACTTACATCTGACTTTTTCAGAACTGTACGGCTCATTTAATTGAGCCCGCGCGTGTTTGTACAGACAGAGGGGACAGCAGTAGCGGCCGGCAGCTCAGAGCGGGGTGGGGGCGAGGGGGGGGACGAGCTCTCTGTACTTGCAGTGATGTGAGACCGACGTCACACACCACTCGCTTGCTTTCTTCTCAGTTTTCTTTTGCCTTTAATCATTTGGATGTTTAGCTTTCCCCGATTGGACAACAACTTCAAAATTACGAACACACACTGAAAACTGTCGCGCGCGTCCATGTTTACTTCCTCAAACACAGGGTGCTGCGTCAGCAGTGTTGACAGATCTCGTGACAAAAACAAGCGACCAGCCCCATGAAAACAAGCCCAAACAAGCAACTTGCAGCCTGCGTGTCATGTCACGTAGGCTGAGACATGTTTTCTTCAGCGCATGCGGGTCGCTTCTGCAATGTAGATCGTTCACACTGGAGTCATGCAGGTCTGATGCAGGTAGCATATAAAATGTAGTGTGAACGTTCACACCAAAAGATCAGATTTTTAAAAAAAATCGGAATTGAGCATTAAGACCTACAATGTGAACGTAGCCTTAGATTCACATGATTAAAGTCTCCGGCCGCAATGTAAAGAGTCTCAGGGTGTTTGCTCTGCAGCAAGCTGATGAGATCATGTATTTCTTGCAGGGCTTCATTAGCATTCACATCAGGACAAATTTAAACAACCATAATGAAAGTCACTGTGAACTTGCGGGGGAGATAATGTGACCAATACTTCACTGTTATCTGTTCCAAAGCCTTCAAGCATGAGGCTTTTTTTTTTACAACAGTACAGTTTATGCACCAACTTTTACTCACATAAATGCACACTCTGTGGCCCCGTGATTTCCCCATGAGATTGCTGCATTAGTCCGCTAGAAAAAAAAGTCTGTCATCCAGCTGAAAGACTATCCGGCATTTCACTCGTAATCCATGTTTCTGTGAGGCAAAGCACCGTACACTTCCTCATCTCTTCTGAGGCACCTACTCTCAGATGAAGCAAATCCATCTTCTTGTCCAACGAGCGGACGTTCAACAGAAAGAGAGACGGCATCGGGAGTTTTCCGGCTTCAGCGTTAGCACGTAGCCTCACCATAATCCCTGCCCGGCGTCCTCTCCTCTTAAGCCGGGAGCAACGCTTTCTCTTCTTTCTGCTTGAACACCTATGCTGCAGCTTCCAGGTAGATGACTTTAAGATCTGCATTCTGTCGAGCGTAGTTTTGAGTTCATTGCTGATTTCTGCTAAAGTATAATTTGTAGCAAATCTGCTCCTATTCTTATCTATTTGGTTCGGCTATAGTTCACATGCATGAATCGGGTGGAGTCAGGCACAGATTCAATATAAAAACTTCTAAAAACTGGGATTGTACCGGGAGCCTGTGAAGTTGCTACTGCTCTGAGCATGGCCATATTGGCATTTTTTAAAAGTTATTTTTTTTTAAACAAGTAACAATTCAGAATTGTTATGCCAAGATAGCTGAAAAAGTCAACTAAAATCTTTTTTTTCAGTATATACAATATCCTTTCATATAGAAAACATTAACACAACATTGTACTTAAAGAACAGTTATTCAAATACACTATTTTCAGTAAACCCAGAAACTCACTGATACAAGTTTCCAATCTGATAAATACTCCAAAATATGAAACATTTAAGAGAACTTAAAACAAATGGTCCAAGAGTTTACAAGTTGGCACACTAATTGGCACTATAAGACAATATTAGGATCTAACTTATTTGTGGTTATTGTTGGATAAATTGTATTTCATAATCTCATTAATGAAATAAGCCACACTGAGGATATGAGAAGTAAAGTTGTCATTTCTAACCCATAGCCCAGTCCGACCTGGATTCAGGCTGGACCATAATAATGTGCTTAATGTGTGGAGTGGGCCCTTTCTCGGGCTTTGATGTGGTTTTACTAATCATACAGCACAAAGAAAACTAAATAAGAACACAGAATATAAAAGTGGATTAATCTACTTGTAAAGGAGGAGGCTTAAATTTTTATGTTGAGAGGATGAAGAAAGAAGAGTGCAGTGGACTCTGTCGGTCAGGACAGACTGTGCATTCAGTCTGATTATTGTGCAATGCATCGCTGGTGCATCGCACAATAAGTGCGCACATGGGCTCAGGCTTCTATGATACGGTTTTACCAATCATATAGCACAAAGAAAACTAAATAAGAATGTACAATATAAAATTATGTTAATCTACTTGTTGAGGAGGAGGCAGGTCCAACTGGCCAGTTGTAAGAGGTAAAAGTCACGTTAAGCTCAGATGGAGAACCTGTCACCAGCCACACGCGTCTGCTGATCCGCCGGTTGAAATGGACGTACAACCTGTCCAGGGTGTACCCCACCTCTCGCACAGTGATTGCTCGACAAGGGCACCAGCAACCCCCGCTACCCGAAAAGGAAGAAGTGGGTAAAAATAATGATCACAAGCAGCGTGCGTCTTGCGCCTGCTGTCATCTGCAATTAAGGAAGTAGTAACATCAACAAAAGCTGAAGTGAGCAGCGCCTTCAATTAAAATAGTCTTGTTCTATATTTTTCCAAATTATTTTGCTCTAAAAATAGTTTTGTTCATATGTATAATAGCCTATCTTGAGAGTTGATTTTTAGGCTTATGTTTTATGTTAATATCCATTTGGTGAAACAAGAAATCTTATATATCTTTGTTTCTTTGAAATACGTTTTAAAATATTATCCATCCATCCATCCATCCATCCATTTTCGTCCGCTTATCCGGGGTCGGGTCGCGGGGGTAGCAGTCTAAAGGCCGAGATACACTCGAGCGTCCTCACGGTACGCCTATGCGCAGCGTACGTACGTCAAGGCAAAAGCGTAGCCCCTCAGGGCATGTACGCGCAAAGCTTTTTTTTTTACGTACGCGTGCGCGATACGCGGTGTCTGACCATAAACTTCCCGGCGCCGGACTGTTTTGTATGTTACACAAATGAAATAAATTCCCCTTCTTTATCGCTGATCGGGCCTTTTCTTTTGTTTTTTTGCCTAAAGTCAAGTAACCGCTTCTTCCTCCGTTCACTCGATGATTGAAATGAATGAATTCAGGTCCTACCTGGGTGCGCGATGTTTTAAATATTCCCTGGTGGGCTGTGTGCTGCAGGAAAAGCGCTCCCTGTTATTATTTTTATTTCTGAGAGATTTTTTTATAACATATATAGTACAAACACCGTATCAGAACAACGCAGAAGTCTGAGCGAGCTGCTCATGATGCATTCTCATGGGCGTAGCCAGAATTTTTTGGGGGGTGGTTTGTTTTGAATAAGAAGTTGACCAGACCAAACTAATGTGCCTGGATAGGTCAATGGATAAAGTGTTTGCCTTTAGTCCCAAAGCTCATGAGTTCAAGTCCTGCATGGTACAATGTTTTTTTTTTTTTTATTCATTCCAGATTAAAAAAGCACAAGAAAACTATTTACAAAACGGCAAGAAATAAAACAATGCATTAAATGAAAGGAATCAGACGAAGAAAATAATCTTATCTGCCCCTTCTCAAACTATTTTTTTTTCAAACACTCTTTTATTGGATAAAAAAAGAAGAATGTGTTAACCACAGCCTGTGGTTAACACATTCTTCTTTCTTCACAGGCATATTAACTACTTTTTTTATCCAATAAAAGACAAATGTAAAATTAGTTGTTTGAATCGAGTGTTTGAAAAAAAAAATAGTTTGAGAAGGGGCAGATAAGATTATTTTCTTCGTCTGATTCCTTTCATTTAATGCATTGTTTTATTCCTTGCTGTTTTGTAAATAGTTTTCTTGTGCTTTTTTAATTTGGAATGAATAAAAAAAAAAAAACATTGTACCATGCGGGACTTGATCCCACGAGCTTTGGGACTGAAGGCAGACGCTTTATCCATTGACCTATCCAGGCACATTAGTTTAGCATTGTCAACTTCTCCTTTAAAAGTGGGTGGTTCGTTCGAACCCCCCGAACCCCCCTTGCCTACGCCACTGCATTCTTGAGGTTTCACTTTCAGCTGACTGAAGGCTGTCAATCAATTCAGTAGGCGTGTCAGCAAGTGACCAATCAGCGAGCTCAGTTGAGTCCCCTCCGTGTGCAGCTGCTCATATTACAACAAGGAGAACGCGAGAGTTTGAAAGCTGATAGTTTCTGAAGTATAGCAACAAAAACATACGCACAAAATACGCGCGTATACGGAGGACGCTTCAGTGTATCTCGGGCTTAAGTAGGGAGGCCCAGACTTCCCTCTCCCCAGCCACTTGAAGCAGCTCCTCTGGGGGAATCCCAAGGCGTTCCCAGGCCAGCCGAGAAACATAGTCCCTCCAGCGTGTCCTGGGTCTTCCTCTGGGTCTCCTCTCGGTGGGACAGGCCCGGAACACCTCACCAGGGAGGCGTCCAGGAGGCATCCTAACCAGATGCCCGTAAATAAAATATTATGTCAAACTGATTTGCTTACAAAAGAAGTAAAAGCTTGGGCCTGTAATTACAGTTAATTTGATGGATTGGGTTGGGTTCGCTCAAAATGGCTATGGGCTGGGGCTGGGTTGTGTTGGATTTTTTAGGCTCGAATGCAACTCAAACGAGATCATATTAAACCAGCTTTTACTTGCAAGGGGGCAGAATTGAAAAACAGGCTTACACAGATGTTATATGGAAGCTTCAGTCACAAGCTCTGCCCACAGACAGTATAAAGATTTACTTTTTAATGCTTTTCAGACAGAGCCAAGTCAAGGCAACCTCTGCTTTCCAGCTTACAGATTTGAAGGCATCAGACGTTATCAGGTATCAGTTATGCAGGTGTTACGACCGTATGAGGGCCAAAACATACTTAAAGGACACTGGACACAAGGAAAGGTTTAAATTATATTTTATTAACTAAAATTAAGAGCCTCCAGGCGGTCAGGGTCCTCTCAGGCTTCTCCCACCCGTCTGGAGCGCCTTCTCCTGCTCAGCGTCCTTAAAGAAACAAAAATAAATTAAAAAGAGAAAGTTCAAAGGATTGTAGGACAAGTGGGTGCGGCGGAAAAGAACAAAACGCCACCTGGACCGACCCAATCCTATACAGGACCGTCGTGTCTTCCCAGGCGACGATCTACCTAGCCAAAAATACCTCTAAATAAACAGAAAAGCGATAACTGAACTACCGACACCCACACAGTCAAAAGTATCAAATAAATGGAGAAAAAATATGGAAACAGACTCTCACTCTGTTTCACATTAGCTGTCCCCCTCCTGGGCAGCTGCTCAGACGCTTCCCTTCAGCATCTGACAAAAAAGAAGAGTCAACCAGAGTACAACGGTCCAAAACCACACTCTATTTTAAGCTAGAGTCACACAAACTCTCAAAGTGCTTAAATACTCATAGCTCTCACTTTTAGCATCTAGTCATTCAACCAGAGCCAGGCCTTAAAGGTCTAACAACTCCAACAGGAGCAAAACAACAACAACCTGAGAGGGTGGAGATCTCTCAGAATTGTTTGGTTACCTGACAATGTCACCTCAGCAGTTCTAGTGAACCTCAGCTGAATTTCACACCATCCAGAAGACTTCAATAAGCCACCACTCGTTCAACAAGCCTGTCTTGGTACAACGAGTCTCCACTAGATTACTCTTAACTTCACACAACTCTAGTAAGCACTAGAGCTGTTAAAAGAGCACCCTTGCTCTACATGAGCTGTTTAAAGAGCCCCCAAACCTCAAGAGCTTTACCTCAAGAGCTTTAGCTCACACCAAGTAGCATGAGAGCTCAACACAGTGATCAGAGTGGGTGGAGAACACTCTGGAACACAAATAGGCAGCAATACAGCTACCTTAATCAAAACTTGGTTTACCTTCAGCAGGCTCACAAGTTGCTCCAACAAGCACCCTTGCTTGTGTCCACCAAACTTAGTTGGCAATCTCACAATACATTGCTCTAAGCAAAGGCTCCACCCTGCACCAAACACAGCATGTCCTTTTTATAGGCAGGACCTGCAGGTGAACAGCAGCTCTGCCCAATCAAAATTGAGTGAAGCAGGCTGAGTAATAAAAAAAAGGTTAGTTCTTTATTGAACCAGCAGGCTGTAGCAAGTGGCAGCCAAGAAAAATAAAAACAAGGATGTTTGAACTTCTAAAACCCCCAGGGTGCATAACATCCCCACCGCCAGAGTTTTGTTGGGGGAGAATGTACAGATGTCACCTAAAGACACAGCACTCCTCTCCAAACAAAAACACTGGGGTTAAATATAGCGGTCCCTATTCCTCAAATGGACTAAAAACATTAACATTAACTAGTCCACCAAACCGCTATCATAAACATCCTAGAGTCATACTCAAAACGTTTGGAAGCCAAACAGACGACGCTTATCTCGGTCTACCTTGCAAAGCTTTTGTTTAGCACCAACACCAAACAAATACCAACATCATGTTTAATGATGTCAGTGTAAGACTGGATATTTGTCATTACAGTCAGGGGGAATCTGTCCTCATTTTCTACACCGGACAGCATCCCTGCGTCAGTTTCAACAGCTCTGCTTTCAGCCACACTGTAAGCACAGAGACAGTTAGACATAGAATCATATACAATGTGCTCAATGTAAGGCTGCAGCACCTCACATTTCAGAGACATTAAAAATGCATTTTCTGCTACACTTTTAGTCATCAATTGCACATTGTCCTTAAACACTTGCTCATTGTTTCCTGTTGAGGCTGGAACAGGACACAAAGAAACAGGAGACCATGTCACGTGTGTCTGTACCTCTTTTGAGATCTTCAGGTCCTCATGTTCTTCTCGTCCTGACTTAAATGAGAGTTGTTCAGTTTTAAATAACAATGAAAAACTGTCACTCCAGTCAACATCATCTTTCACTACTCCTTCATAGTTCACTGCAGGAGCTAAAAGAGAAAACAATGAAACAGGTGGAATTGTTTCTTCTGGATCCTCTAGTTAAGCTCACTGGGTCTTCTGCTTCAGAAATGAATAAAAAACATTCACACTGTTCAATGTCTTTTTCCTTCAGCTCATTTAGTTTTTTTATGTTCTCATCTGACTGAACTGGGGTTAGTTCAGTGTCGAATAACAATAAAAAACTATCACTCATGTCAATGTCATCTTTCTCTTCTTCCAAGTTTTTCAAATCCCCATCTGATTTCACTGGGATTAAGTCAGATTCAGAAAACAAGAAAAGAATATCACCCAAATTGACATCCTCATTCTTCTCCTCCAGTCGATGTTCTTCTGGCGCCATCTCCTGTAGAAGTATGAGAGGATCACCTTCTTGAATGCAAGGCTCTGGTGTCGCCTTTAGATGACACACTGTGGAACATGAATGTTGCTTTTCCAGTTGCTTTTTCAGTTCAGCTTTAAGCCTCAACACTCTCAACTCTCTCTGCAACTTCAGTATTTTTTTCTCAGACTCTTCTTGCAGTTCTTGCTTCAGAAGACGTCTCTTCTCTTCCCGAGCAGCTTGAAGTCTTAATTCTTCTTGTTCACGAAGACGCTTCTTTTCCTCCAAAGCAGCTTGAAGTCTCTCCAAAGCAGCTTGTCGTTCTTCTTTTTGTTTATTCAGAAAAACTTTGTGTGTGAGCTGTCTCTCTTGTACCTGCTTTTTAAAAAATAGTTCACACTCTTGTTTTTCTATTAAAGCAGCTCTCTCTTGCTCAAGAGCAGCTCGCTCTTCTTCAAGCTTCTTTCTCTCCATGGCAATCAAACGTTCTCTTTTCTCCTCCTTTTCTCTCAAACGCAGTTGCTCATTCATCTCAGGAAAAATCCTAAGCTGACCCAATTCACAAAGCAGTTCACACCCCAACCATTCGTCATCAGCATATTTTCTGACATCAATGTTAAAATGGTTTGCTACCCTTAGCTTTTGTTCTATTGTGCAGTCTACAAAGACCTGCACTGTGGGATGTTCAAGAAATCTTTTTAGATTGAAAGCCATGTTGTTGAGCAAAAACAAAAAACGGTTTTTCTTTGTTTTTAAACAGCTTACTCAAACAACTCACCACTAAGTGTTCAGCACACAGCTCACAGTGAACCAAAATACAAATGTCCTACTGCCCTTGAATGTGTCACAAGCAACAGCAGCAAACAACATACACAGCTGATAGTACTCACAATCAGCACCAATGAGAAGCTTCAGCCAGCTTCCAACTACTGAAGTAAATTCCTTCAAACTTGAGGTGACAAAAGTTTACAGGACCTATTTGACAAGCCCTCAAATAAATGTGAACAACAGAACTGTCCAACCAACCAAACACCATCAGGTACGTCAGCTGCGTACCTGAGAGCGCTCGACACAATCAGCACAGCTGATCTAACATTAAGTGGATACACCCCTAGAATATGACTAGCCTAAAATACAGCCCAAAATATTTTAGACAACAGTCGCGGCTTTTAGTAAATGTTGCAAAAACAGAGCCAACCTCTGTAAGCAGTAGATTACTAAAGTACCACAGAGCATAACAGGTGCTCAAACCCGCAAAAGCGCACTGATTAGCAACGCTTAATCAGTGTCTAAACACTAAAGGCAAATTAGCTCATAAGACAAGCCCCCAAATGTGATTTAAGCAAAAACTGATAACCACTAACCTAGCTCATTATGCTAATTAATATCATATCTCGGACGAGCCCCCAATAAATATGTTACGACCGTATGAGGGCCAAAACATACTTAAAGGACACTGGACACAAGAAAAGGTTTAAATGATATTTTATTAACTAAAATTAAGAGCCCCCAGGCGGTCAGGGTCCTCTCAGGGTTCTCTCACCCGTCTGAAGCACCTTCTCCTGCTCAGCGTCCTTAAAGAAACAAAAAATAAATTAAAAAGAGAAAGTTCAAAGGATTGTAGGACAAGTGGGTGCGGCGGAAAAGAACAAAACGCCACCTGGACCGACCCAATCCTATACAGGACCGTCGTGTCTTCCCAGGCGACGATCTACCTAGCCAAAAATACCTTTAAATAAACAGAAAAGCGATAACTGAACTACCGACACCCACACAGTCAAAAGTATCAAATAAATGGAGAAAAAAATATGGAAACAAACTCTCACTCTGTTTCACATTAGCTGTCCCCCTCCTAGGCCGTTGCTCAGATGCTTCCCTTCAGCATCTGACAAAAAAGAAGAGTCAACCAGAGTACAGCGGTCCAAAACCACACTCTATTTTAAGCTAGAGTCACACAAACTCTCAAAGTGCTTAAATACTCACAGCTCTCACTTTTAGCATCTAGTCATTCAACCAGAGCCAGGCCTTAAAGGCCTAACAACTCCAACAGGAGCAAAACAACAACAACCTGAGAGGGTGGAGATCTCTCAGAATTGTTTGGTTACCTGACAATGTCACCTCAGAAGTTCCAGTGAACCTCAGCTGAATTTCACACCATCCAGAAGACTTCAATAAGCCACCACTCGTTCAACAAGCCTGTCTTGGTACAACGAGTCTCCACTAGATTACTCTTAACTTCACACAACTCTAGTAAGCACTAGAGCTGTTAAAAGAGCACCCTTGCTCTACATGAGCTGTTTAAAGAGCCCCCAAACCTCAAGAGCTTTACCTCAAGAGCTTTAGCTCACACCAAGTAGCATGAGAGCTCAACACTCAGTGATCAGAGTGGGTGGAGAACACTCTGGAACACAAATAGGCAGCAATACAGCTACCTTAATCAAAACTTGGTTTACCTTCAGCAGGCTCACAAGTTGCTCCAACAAGCACCCTTGCTTGTGTCCACCAAACTCAGTTGGCAATCTCACAATCCATTGCTCTAAGCAAAGGCTCCACCCTGCACCAAACACAGCATGTCAGTTTTATAGGCAGGACCTGCAGGTGAACAGCAGCTCTGCCCAATCAAGCTTGAGTGAAGCAGGCTGAGTAATAAAAAAAAAGGTTAGTTCTTTATTGAACCAGCAGGCTGTAGCAAGTGGCAGCCAAGAAAAATAAAAACAAGGATGTTTGACTTCTAAAACCCCCAGGGTGCATAACAGCAGGCTTCTCTCTGACTACACAAAAAGACTCTCTTGACCTCACACACATGGTTCTACATTAATTTAACATTAGTAAGAGATAATGTTACCTAAATTCTCCTGACAGTTATGCCGTAGAAAAATGTTCTCACTTATCTTCCTTACTCAAAAAGAACCACATTTGATGGCAGGAAAATATCTTTAACCAGGGTTTTACTGGAAAGGCCAGATTTTCAGGACGTTACATACATATAAATAGTACACATGATGACCAGTCCCGAGAATCTGCATCGAGCTGCCCCGTCAGATTGCTTTTATATCCTTATCAGTTCAGCTGAGTTCACTGAGCGCAGGAGGTGTCCTTGGAGCCAGCTGCATACTGAAGCCTCACCCAGTTCTCTCTGCTAACCCAAACATGTGATTCATGGACAGAGTTAATATTCTTAGCCATAGTAATAAAAACATCCATAACCTTTGACCAAAAATTTTCCAACAGGTTAATTACTGGAATGCCTCCCAGGGGCCTCATGTACAAAGACTTGCGTGGACTTCTTACTGAAACGTGATGTACGGTCAAATCCAGAAAATGGCGTATGCACAAAAAAATCCAGATGTATCAAACTGTGCGTACGCCGGAATCCACGCACATTGCTTTTGTACATCACAATCAACGTGGAATTGAGCGCACATGAGAGAGTGGCCGACTCCGCCTTTGACACGCCTCCATATAAATATGCAAATTCATTTAAATATGCCCTGCACCAGAGGAATGTCGTCTTGTCCCATCATGCATCACGTTCTTCAACTGCTAAAACAGCTAAAAATAAACAAAAAACAAGAATTTAAGCTGTGCAAAACTATTCAGTCTTTCTGTTTTTTATATTTTTTGCAGGTTATATTCTAATTGCGTCCATGTGGATGTAATAATTGTTAATCATGTGTGTTTGGTGTGAACAATAATGATTTTCACATCATGAACAGTTTCTCAGAATCACCTCTAAGTGTCGCCAATGGAACCAAAACCACAGAAACGTGCGTACGCCAGCCCTGGAGTTGGCGTGGGGCTGCGCACATTTCCACGTTCTGTTCTGTTTTGATACATACGGAGTTTTGCGTGGAAAATGGCGTACGCAAGGTTTTCATGCGTACGTACCGTTGATACATGAGGCCACGTGTTTTAAAAACACAAAGTATTACATGGGTGATTTACATGAATGTTGTACAGTATTTTCCTTCATCTGCAACAGTAATATTATCTTTAACATGTTTTCACTGGGACAGCACAGTGGCACAACTGGTAGAGCTGCTGCCTCTCAGCGAGAAGGTTGCCGGTTCAAATCCCGGTCCGTGGGGGCCTTTCTGGGTGGAGTTTGCATGTTCTATTTGTGCATGTGTGGGTGTCCTCCGGGTACTCCTGTTTCCTCCCACAGACCAAAAAACATGCATGTTAGGCTGACTGATAACTCTAAATTGACCCTAGGTGTGAGTGAAAGATTGAATGATTGATTGTTTGTCTCGTTTGTCTCTATGTGGCCCTGTGATGGACATGCGACCCGTCCAGGGTGTACCCCGCCCCTCGCACTGCGATTGCTGGACATGGGCACCGTCAACCCCCGTGACCCAAAATGGAAGAAGCAGGTAAAATATAATGGATGGATGGATGTTTTCACTGATTCTACAAAACAGTGAATAAAAACATGAATTATATGTGAATCTCTTTGTTTTTAATCTTGAGTGTTATAAGAATGTTTAATGTTGTTAGTAAGGCATAATTATTGAGTTTTAATGAAATTTACTATTTTTGGCTACAAATACTTTGATGTTCATATGTCTGCCAATGCTGTTCAGGAATCTGGATTCCACCTGAATACCTCTGTAAGGAGGTTTTCCAGGCATGTCCAACTGGGAGGAGATCTCAGGACAAGCTAGAAAAACTGAAAGTTATGCACCATAACTCACGTTCCTTGAAGGAGGGAACGAGGTGCAACACTATTGCTATGGGAAATTGCGCCCCCGCGCGATTACCTGAAGGAATACATTCACGCCTTTACGGCAGGGGGCGTCAGCGTCACCCCAGAGACCCCGCCCTCTGGGTACTTAAGACGCGGACGCCCATCCTACTTTCTCCAAGTGCACTTCACCGAGCTTCAGCATTGAAAAGGGCCAACTGTGTTGCACCTCGTTCCCTCCTTCAGGGAACATGAGTTATGGTGCATAACTTTCAGTTCCCTTATCAGTCAGTCACTCGGTGCAACACTATTGCTATGGGAACGTAATTCATTCATGCCCTTGAAATGCTCAGTAAAATGCATGCTTGTGAGAACTTCAGCCTTATACATCAGGCGTTTTGGCTGTTCTCTACTCTGAGTTAGAGAGTACAGCCTGAGTCACGTCACATGCAGTGACATCCAAACTATAATGCTTTGCAAACGTGTTTGTTGAACCCCAGTTTGCAGTAGCACAGATGTTTGCAACTGGTACGCCCTTAAAAAAGGGACCACGAGGCCGCTAGGCCTCGAGTGGAATGGGCGTGTACCCCAGAGGGCACCTGTTGACCTTTGTTGCTGTATGCCCTCTCTAAGGCCTCGGTCACCCAGTGTGAGAGGCGCTGCTTTGAAAGGGCTTTGCCAGCAGCCGGATTGGCAAAACATACAAACAGCTGGTTTGATTTTCTCCAACTGACAGTACTTTCAATGTAAGCACTTAGGGCCCTGACAGGGCAGAGTGCATTCCACCTCCTCTGTCCTTCAAAGAGGACAGGGTAGGCAGGAAATATTGAGAGACCAAAATCCAGACTTCTGGGATTTAGAGTTAGAACCCTTGGCACGTATGCAGGGTTTGGACGCAGGGTGACCTTTGACCCATCAGGTGCAAACCTAGTACACATTGGGGGTACAGAGAAAATGTGGAGGTCACCCACACATGTAGCTGAGCAAAGAGCTAAGAGCAAGGTAGTTTTATAAGATAATACATCTATGTTAATGCTGCTAATAGGCTCAAATGGGGGCTCACAAAGAGCATCCAGGACTAACTGTAGGTCCAAATCAGGGGCCAAAGTCCTGCTGGGGGTATTTACCTCAGTACGCCCTTCATGAAACGTATCATGAGAGGGTGAGCACCGGGTGTTTTTACCCCTCCAGCCTTCGTGGCATGCCAAGATGGCTGACAAAAACACCTTAATGGTGGAAAATGAGCGGCCTTCCTCCAGCAGGTCCTATAAAAATGTGAGGAGTTGGACCAAGTCACAGGAATATAAAATAATATTCCTCTCCAGACACCAAGCCTAAAAAAACGCCATTTACGAGCATAGAGAGTCTGAGTTGACTGTTCTCTGGCTCCTTGTATCGTGTTTATGACGTTGCTGGGAAGGCCAGAGGCCATCAGCCTGTTCCTCTCAGCGGCCAGGCTGAGAGCTGCCACAGTTCTGGACGTGGGTGAAAGAGCTGCCCGTGTGCCTGAGTCAACAGGTCCCTGTGGGGGGGCAGCTGCCACGGTGTTCCTGACAACAGTGAGATTATCTCTGGGAACCACGGTTTCTGTGGCCATCTGGGGCTATTGATATCAGGGAAAGAGCTCCCTTGCGTACACGTTCCAATGTCACCTGATCAGAGGGACGGGAGGAAACGTGTAATATAGCGCCCCCTGCTGACCAGCTGTGGGCTAGGGCATCTGCTCCCAGTGGCGCGTCTGTTTCCTTCAGAGAGAAGCACAGATCGCAGTGCGTGCTGTTTTTGCATTCGAACAGATCGACGGATGCCCGCCCGTATCGTGACCAGATCTGGTCCACGACCCGTGTGTTTAGCCGCCATTCTGAGGCTAACAGCGGTCCTCTTGAGAGAGTGTCTACCCCATGGTTTGTCTCGCCCGGGATGTATGTCACCCTCAGGGACAGTATTCTTGGGTCGTACCACGTTTTCCTTTCTTTTCTTTTCCTTTTCTTTCCTTTTTCTGGATCTTTTCTTTTTTTCTTTTCTCTTTTCTTTTCCTTTTCTTTCCTTTCTTTCCTTTCCTTTCCTTTTTCTTTTCGTTTCTTTTCTATATCTTTTGTCTTTTCTTTTGTCTTTTCTTTTCTTCTTTTCTGTTCCTTTTCTTTTGTCTTTTCTTTTTCTTTCCTTTTTCTTTTCTTTTTCTTTTGTCTTTTCTTTCTTTCTTTTCTTTTCTAATCTTTTTCTTTTCTTTACCTTTTCTTTACCTTTTCTTTTTCCTTTCTTTTTCTTTTCTTCTTTTATTTTTTCTTTTCCTTTTCTTTTCTTTTTCCTTTCTTTTCTTTTCCCTCTTTTTTTCTTTTCTTTTCCTTTTCTTTTGCTTTTCTTCTTTTCCTTTTTGTGTGCTGAACACTTAGTGGTGAGTTGTTTGAGTAAGCTGTTTAAAAACAAAGAAAAACCGTTTTTTGTTTTTGCTCAACAACATGGCTTTCAATCTAAAAAGATTTCTTGAACATCCCACAGTGCAGGTCTTTGTAGACTGCACAATAGAACAAAAGCTAAGGGTAGCAAACCATTTTAACATTGATGTCAGAAAATATGCTGATGACGAATGGTTGGGGTGTGAACTGCTTTGTGAATTGGGTCAGCTTAGGATTTTTCCTGAGATGAATGAGCAACTGCGTTTGAGAGAAAAGGAGGAGAAAAGAGAACGTTTGATTGCCATGGAGAGAAAGAAGCTTGAAGAAGAGCGAGCTGCTCTTGAGCAAGAGAGAGCTGCTTTAATAGAAAAACAAGAGTGTGAACTATTTTTTAAAAAGCAGGTACAAGAGAGACAGCTCACACACAAAGTTTTTCTGAATAAACAAAAAGAAGAACGACAAGCTGCTTTGGAGAGACTTCAAGCTGCTTTGGAGGAAAAGAAGCGTCTTCGTGAACAAGAAGAATTAAGACTTCAAGCTGCTCGGGAAGAGAAGAGACGTCTTCTGAAGCAAGAACTGCAAGAAGAGTCTGAGAAAAAAATACTGAAGTTGCAGAGAGAGTTGAGAGTGTTGAGGCTTAAAGCTGAACTGAAAAAGCAACTGGAAAAGCAACATTCATGTTCCACAGTGTGTCATCTAAAGGCGACACCAGAGCCTTGCATTCAAGAAGGTGATCCTCTCATACTTCTACAGGAGATGGCGCCAGAAGAACATCGACTGGAGGAGAAGAATGAGGATGTCAATTTGGGTGATATTCTTTTCTTGTTTTCTGAATCTGACTTAATCCCAGTGAAATCAGATGGGGATTTGAAAAACTTGGAAGAAGAGAAAGATGACATCGACATGAGTGATAGTTTTTTATTGTTATTCGACACTGAACTAACCCCAGTTCAGTCAGATGAGAACATAAAAAAACTAAATGAGCTGAAGGAAAAAGACATTGAACGGTGTGAATGTTTTTTATTCAGTTCTGAAGCATAAGACCCAGTGAGCTTAACTAGAGGATCCAGAAGAAACAATTCCACCTGTTTCATTGTTTTCTCTTTTAGCTCCTGCAGAGAACTATGAAGGAGTTGTGAAAGATGATGTTGACTGGAGTGACAGTTTTTCATTGTTATTTAAAACTGAACAACTCTCATTTAAGTCAGGACGTGAAGAACATGAGGACCTGAAGATCTCAAAAGAGGTACAGACACACGTGACATGGTCTCCTGTTTCTTTGTGTCCTGTTCCAGCCTCAACAGGAAACAATGAGCAAGTGTTTAAGGACAATGTGCAATTGATGACTAAAAGTGTAGCAGAAAATGCATTTTTAATGTCTCTGAAATGTGAGGTGCTGCAGCCTTACATTGAGCACATTGTATATGATTCTATGTCTAACTGTCTCTGTGCTTACAGTGTGGCTGAAAGCAGAGCTGTTGAAACTGACGCAGGGATGCTGTCCGGTGTAGAAAATGAGGACAGATTCCCCCTGACTGTAATGACAAATATCCAGTCTTACACTGACATCATTAAACATGATGTTGGTATTTGTTTGGTGTTGGTGCTAAACAAAAGCTTTGCAAGGTAGACCGAGATAAGCGTCGTCTGTTTGGCTTCCAAACGTTTTGAGTATGACTCTAGGATGTTTATGATAGCGGTTTGGTGGACTAGTTAATGTTAATGTTTTTAGTCCATTTGAGGAATAGGGACCGCTATATTTAACCCCAGTGTTTTTGTTTGGAGAGGAGTGCTGTGTCTTTAGGTGACATCTGTACATTCTCCCCCAACAAAACTCTGGCGGTGGGGATGTTATGCACCCTGGGGGTTTTAGAAGTTCAAACATCCTTGTTTTTATTTTTCTTGGCTGCCACTTGCTACAGCCTGCTGGTTCAATAAAGAACTAACCTTTTTTTTATTACTCAGCCTGCTTCACTCAATTTTGATTGGGCAGAGCTGCTGTTCACCTGCAGGTCCTGCCTATAAAAAGGACATGCTGTGTTTGGTGCAGGGTGGAGCCTTTGCTTAGAGCAATGTATTGTGAGATTGCCAACTAAGTTTGGTGGACACAAGCAAGGGTGCTTGTTGAAGCAACTTGTGAGCCTGCTGAAGGTAAACCAAGTTTTTATTAAGGTAGCTGTATTGCTGCCTATTTGTGTTCCAGAGTGTTCTCCACCCACTCTGATCACTGTGTTGAGCTCTCATGCTACTTGGTGTGAGCTAAAGCTCTTGAGGTAAAGCTCTTGAGGTTTGGGGCTCTTTAAACAGCTCATGTAGAGCAAGGGTGCTCTTTTAACAGCTCTAGTGCTTACTAGAGTTGTGTGAAGTTAAGAGTAATCTAGTGGAGACTCGTTGTACCAAGACAGGCTTGTTGAACGAGTGGTGGCTTATTGAAGTCTTCTGGATGGTGTGAAATTCAGCTGAGGTTCACTAGAACTGCTGAGGTGACATTGTCAGGTAACCAAACAATTCTGAGAGATCTCCACCCTCTCAGGTTGTTGTTGTTTTGCTCCTGTTGGAGTTGTTAGGCCTTTAAGGCCTGGCTCTGGTTGAATGACTAGATGCTAAAAGTGAGAGCTATGAGTATTTAAGCACTTTGAGAGTTTGTGTGACTCTAGCTTAAAATAGAGTGTGGTTTTGGACCGTTGTACTCTGGTTGACTCTTCTTTTTTGTCAGATGCTGAAGGGAAGCGTCTGAGCAGCTGCCCAGGAGGGGGACAGCTAATGTGAAACAGAGTGAGAGTCTGTTTCCATATTTTTTCTCCATTTATTTGATACTTTTGACTGTGTGGGTGTCGGTAGTTCAGTTATCGCTTTTCTGTTTATTTAGAGGTATTTTTGGCTAGGTAGATCGTCGCCTGGGAAGACACGACGGTCCTGTATAGGATTGGGTCGGTCCAGGTGGCGTTTTGTTCTTTTCCGCCGCACCCACTTGTCCTACAATCCTTTGAACTTTCTCTTTTTAATTTATTTTTGTTTCTTTAAGGACGCTGAGCAGGAGAAGGCGCTCCAGACGGGTGGGAGAAGCCTGAGAGGACCCTGACCGCCTGGAGGCTCTTAATTTTAGTTAATAAAATATAATTTAAACCTTTCCTTGTGTCCAGTGTCCTTTAAGTATGTTTTGGCCCTCATACGGTCGTAACACCTGCATAACTGATACCTGATAACGTCTGATGCCTTCAAATCTGTAAGCTGGAAAGCAGAGGTTGCCTTGACTTGGCTCTGTCTGAAAAGCATTAAAAAGTAAATCTTTATACTGTCTGTGGGCAGAGCTTGTGACTGAAGCTTCCATATAACATCTGTGTAAGCCTGTTTTTCAATTCTGCCCCCTTGCAAGTAAAAGCTGGTTTAATATGATCTCGTTTGAGTTGCATTCGAGCCTAAAAAATCCAACACAACCCAGCCCCAGCCCATAGCCATTTTGAGCGAACCCAACCCAATCCATCAAATTAACTGTAATTACAGGCCCAAGCTTTTACTTCTTTTGTAAGCAAATCAGTTTGACATAATATTTTATTTACGGGCATCTGGTTAGGATGCCTCCTGGACGCCTCCCTGGTGAGGTGTTCCGGGCCTGTCCCACCGAGAGGAGACCCAGAGGAAGACCCAGGACACGCTGGAGGGACTATGTTTCTCGGCTGGCCTGGGAACGCCTTGGGATTCCCCCAGAGGAGCTGCTTCAAGTGGCTGGGGAGAGGGAAGTCTGGGCCTCCCTACTTAAGCCCGAGATACACTGAAGCGTCCTCCGTATACGCGCGTATTTTGTGCGTATGTTTTTGCTTGCTATACTTCAGAAACTATCAGCTTTCAAACGCTCGCGTTCTCCTTGTTGTAATATGAGCAGCTGCACACGGACTGAGCTCGCTGATTGGTCACTTGC
>JBBPBX010045391.1:0-13854 GCA_038048925.1 Garcialebias charrua
AGAAATTCTGTCCATAAAAGTTATGAACAGAATTGTTGACAACAGGCAGCCCTGGCAGAGTTCAACTACCACCCTGAAGGGGTCCGACTTACTACCGGCAATGCGAACCAAACTCTCGCACCACTTGTCTAGGGACTGAACAGCCCGTAACAACTGACGACGCGAGCTCTTCGACAACGTTGCAGAAAAGCAGAGCGAATATGGAAGCGCGACCGGCTTCATGTATCTCAAGGAATACTGAGAGACTATCTCTGTGAGTATCATAATGCTGTGAAACAGGCCAAGTCACAGTACCTCTCCAATTTAATCTCCACCAGCTCCAACCGGCCGAGGACGCTTTTCAGCACACTCCAGTCTGTCATCAACCCATCTGTCAATGTTCTGAAAACTGCCACACAGTCTACCTGCGATGACTTTCAGAGCTATTTTGTCAACAAAATAGACTCTATCAGACAGAACATTGTCAGTTCATCCAACACCATCCAGTCATGTACCTCTGCAATAACCACAGCTGTTTTTGACCAATTTGACCTGGTCTCACTGCCTCACCTCACCAAGGTGGTTCAGCAGATGAAACCAACTAACTGTTCTCTGGACATCATTCCCTCTAAAATGTTCAAACAATCCTTTGATGTAATTGGTCCTTGTGTTTTGTCATTTATTAACAGCTGTCTATCTTCAGGTTTTGTGCCATCTGCTTTCAAACACGCTGTGGTCAGGCCTCTTCTCAAAAAACCAGGCCTAGATCCTACAGCTCTCTCTAATTTCAGACCAGTTTCCCATCTGTCATTTCTATCAAAGGTCCTAGAAAAGATTGTTTTTATTCAACTTCAATCTTTTCTAGAGCTCAACAACCTGTTTGAAAAATTTCAGTCAGGTTTTCGAGCTCGTCACAGCACTGAATCTGCACTGCTCAAAGTACAGAATGACATTCTTCTGTCCCTGGATGCAAAAAACCCTGCTCTGCTGGTGATGTTAGACCTCTCAGCAGCTTTTGACACCGTCGACCATCAGGTACTAATCAACCGCTTGTCTCAGCTGGTTGGCCTCCAGGGAGCTGTGCTTGAGTGGTTCAAATCTTACCTGTCTGGGAGAACTTTTTCTGTCATGATAGGCGATCTGTCCTCCTCTTCATCAACCCCTCTGACCTCTGGCGTACCACAGGGATCTATTCTAGGGCCAGTCCTCTTCTCTCTTTACATGCTGCCATTAGGATCAATCATCACACGTCATAACCTGTCTTTTCACATGTATGCAGACGATTTACAAATCTATCTGCCAGTCACTCCCAACCCCTCACTCAGTTCAAACACTCTTGTCAACTGCTTAAATGACATTAAGCACTGGCTCTCTCAAAACTTCCTCCACCTAAACACAGATAAAACTGAATGCATTTTATTTGGTGCACCTGGTGACACCAGCAACATCCTTCCCAGTCCCAGTGTTGGTTTTCCCCTCCCCCACTTCAACCCGGTGGTCAGAAATCTTGGAGTGCAGCTTGACTCCAACTTAAAGTTTGATAAACAGATCAGTTCTGTTGTCAAGACCAGCTTTTTCCAGCTCCGTCTGCTCTCCAAAGTCAAGTCATTTCTCAGCCGTGGTGATCTGGGGCCTCATGTATCAACCGTGCGTGTGCACAAAAACATTGCGCACGTCACTTTCCACGCAAAACCCCGTATGTAACAAAAATGAAATGAACGTGAATATCTGCGCATCCAAGTACATTTCCACGCCAGCTCCCCTGTTGGCGTACGCACGTTTCTGTGGTTCTTGTTCCTTTGGCGACACTTCAATCAATCAATCAATCAATCAATTTTATTTATAAAGCACCCTTCATACTAAAAGCAGCTCAAAGTGCTGTACAGAATTATAAAACAATAAACTCACAAAATTAAAGCAAACGACACACACAAAATAAATAAATAAAATTAAATACAGTAGTATTGGATAGAGATGAACCAGTTCAGGAAATGCAGTTAAAAAGATGGGTCTTGAGCCTGCTCTTAAAAACAACAACATTCTCTGCAGCCCTCAGGTTCTCCGGCAGACTATTCCACAGACGGGGCCCATAGAACTGGAAAGAAGCCTCACCATAAGTGTGAGTTCTGACTTTTGGAACTGTTAGTAGTCCAGTACCAGAGGACCTTAATGTCCGCGGGGGTTCATAGGGCAATAGCAGCTCTGCAAGATAAGATGGTGCGAGACCATTGAGACATTTAAAAACCACTAAAAGAATCTTAAAATCAATCCTGAGGCTTACAGGTGATTCAGAGAAACTGAAGCCCCACAGTCTGTGGTTGACTTTAAGAGCGGCTTGAAGACCTTTCTTTTCAACCGAGCATACTATACTCCTCATGATTCTACTTTTGATCTTAGCTGATACTGTTGTTGATTTTAATTGTTTATTAAATGTTTTATTGACATTTAATTCTGTTGCACCTTGTAGTAACTGTTCATGATGTGAAAATGATTAATATTCCCATCAAACACACGATTAACAAGTATTACATCCACATGACGCAGTTAAATAAAGCACGCGCAAAGTTGTGCCAAAAATAAATTTAACAGGAACGGATTCATTCAGCCTTACTGGAGGATATAATAAATACGTAGTGTAACACGCAGAGCATTCATTTATAAACAGATATAATTTTCTGATCTATGATATGGCTTATCAGCCGTTTTCAGAAATAATCATTTTTCAGTTTGGCACTGCTGCGCTCTGGAGCAACACAGGTGCATCACGCGTGCACATGAGAAGCAGCAGCGATCAAACTGTTCCACAGGAGCTTTGTTGAGGGAGCTGGCAGGTCGATCGGGACTGTGCCATTCCAGTCCACACAAAGCCGGATCATGTCCAATAGAATGGTCTCATCTATATGATTCCAAAGGCTGAGTGGTCGCGCTTTGGAGCGCGCGCGCACCCTCACACGGCAGCTGGAGGTGATTCATAATCTGCGTTTATTGTAGATTTCTCCAAAATGACACGTGAAAGTACACCATATATAACTTGTTGGAGAGTAACAGCTTCACAGACAAACAGATTGCGCACAAGGCTGTGGCGCGCGCTGCGCGCAGCGTTTGGAGACTCCATCATCACGTCATGTCATGAAAACTCTCCACTGAGACGCACAGACCCGTTTCTTCATGTCATCTATTAAATAAACAAAGATCTATGTTCAACCAAACATCCAAGTTCCTCTGTGTTTACAGTAATTATGGTAATAAACTCGTGCGCAAAGTTAATATTTTCACTCAGAATGAATGGATGAGCTGGCGCACCAAAGCAGGGTGCGCGCACACACAAATACCGACACACAATCACTCGTTCTTTGCGTGATGAACACATTTTATTACTATTCTTACTTAGGATTTTTTCCTCACTCATATTATATTAAATTCATTATTTTCCTGAATCTAGAAATGATTTCTGATCGCGCAGGGATCAAACAAACATGTCCTTCACACATGCAGGAAGTAATTTGCATCTGTTTAACATATGTAAATGAAGGCGTGTCAGGGGAGGTGTCTCACGTGCGCTCAGTTCCACGTTGGTTGTGATGTACAAAAGGAATGTGCGTGGATTCCGGTGTACGCACAGTTTGATACATCTGGATTTTTTTGTGCGTACACACTTTTCTGGATTTGACCGTACGTCACTTTTCAGTAGGAAATCCACGCAAGTCTTTGTACATGAGGCCCCTGGAGAAGGCCATCCATGCCTTTGTGACCTCCAGACTTGATTATTGTAATGCTTTGTATGTTGGTATTAATCAATCCTCCATCTCCCGTTTACAGCTTGTACAGAACTCTGCCGCGCGCTTTTTGACCAACACACGAAAATATGAACACATCACTCCTGTCCTGTCCTCTCTACACTGGCTCCCGGTTCAGTTCAGGATACAGTTCAAGCTGCTCCTGTTTGTTTTCAAAGCTCTGAATGGACTTGCTCCTCTGTACATCTCAGAACTTTTGAAAGCCCATCAGCCCGGCAGAGATTTACGCTCTGCCAGTCAACACCTGCTGGAGGTGCCTCGCTCAAGGTACAAACAATGGGGAGACCGGTCATTTTCTGTTGCCGGCCCAAAAGCCTGGAACAGTCTCCCCCTTGAGCTGCGTGCCACCTCTGATCTGACTCTGTTCAAAACCAGACTGAAGACCCACTTGTTCAAAAAAGCTTTCAGTGTGTAACTTTTATTACTTTTGGTATTTTAATATGTAGCATTTTTTATTTCCATTGCCTTTTTATTTCCACTTGTTCAAATAAGCTTCCAGTGTGTAACTTTTATTACTTTTGGTATTTTAATATGTAGCATTTTTTATTTCCATTGCCTTTTTATTTCCACTTGTTCAAAAAAGCTTTCAGTGTGTAACTTTTATTACTTGTGTTATTTTAGTATGTAGCATTTTTTATTTCCATTGCCTTCTTTTATTGCTGTTGTTTCTTATTCTATTTTCATTGATTTATTGTTCCAGTTTATTCATCTTTTTATCCTGTTAAGCACCTTGGTCAATGCAAGGCATTGTAGGAAGGTGCTATACAAATAAAGTTTATTATTATTATTATTATTATAACTGGCCCCCAATCCCATCCTCACGGAGCACCACCACAGTGTACACCAATGAACATGGTTGGATGCCTTCTCTAAGGCCACAAAACACATGTAGACTGGATGGGCAAACTCCCACGAACCCTCGAGGACCCTAGTGAGGGTAAAGTGCTGGTCCAGTGTTCCACAGCCAGGACAGAACCCGCATTGGTCCTCCTGGATCTGAGGTTCGACCAACAATCAGACTCGCTTCTCCAGTACTCTTGAATAGACCTTACCAGGGAGGCTAAGGAGAGTGATGCCCCTGTAATTAGAGCACACCCTCTGGTCCCCATTTTAAAATAGGAGAACCACCATCCCAGTCTGACAATCCAGTGGCATTGTCCAGATGTCCACTCAAAGTTGCAAAGGCATGTAAAGCAAGACAGCCCCACAACATCCAGATCTTTAAAGAAATAGGGTGGATCTCATCCATCCCCAGAGCTCTGTCACTCTGGAGCTTTTTAACTACCTTTGCGACCTCAGCCACGGTTATGGACTGATCAACCCCAAAGTCCCCCGATTCCATGGAAGATGTGCCAGTGGGATTGAGAAGGTCCAAGAATGATTCTTTCCACCTCCCAACTACATCACTGGTTGAGGTCAACAGCACTCTACTTTCATTTAATACAGTGCTATTAAAGCACTGTTTCCCCCTCCTCAGCCACCTGATGGTTTGCCAGAATCTCCTCAGGGTTGACCGAGAGTCGTTATCCAGGGTCTCATCAAACTCCTCCCACAGCCAAGCTTTTGCCTCAGCAACAGCCAAGGCTGTGGACCACTTGGCCCTCCGGTACTCCTCAGCTGCCTCCGGAGTCTCAACAGCCAACAAGGACCGATGGGACTCCTTCAGCTTGACAGCCTCCCTAACCTGGGGTGTCCACCACTGAGTTTGAGGATGGCCACCACGAGAAGCACCAACAACCTTGCTGCCACAGCTCAAGGCAGCCACTTCAACAATTGAGTCATGGAATATTGCCCACTTGGACTGAATATTCCCAACCTTAGCTGGGATACGGGTAAAGCTCTCCCGGAAGTGTGAGCTGAACATCTTTCTGATAGGTTCTTCTGTCAGGCGTTCCCAGTAAACCCTCACTACACTTGTGGGTCTACCAGTTCTGTCTGGCATCTTCCCCCGCCATCTGATTCAACTCACTACAGCTCAGCTCCTCTCTTCACCCAAGTATCCAAAACAAATGGCTGCTAATCAGATGACCCAACTACAAAGTCAATCATCAATCTACGACCTAAGGCGTCCTGGTGCCAAGTGCACCTATGGACACCCTTATGTTTGAACATGGTGTTTGTGATGAACAAACCATGACTAGCACAGAAGTCAGAACATTGCTCGGGTTCAGATCAGAGAGACCGTTCTTCCCAATCACGCCCCTCCAGGTCACACTGTCATTACCCATGTGGGCATTGAAGTCCTTCAGCAGAATAAAGGAGTCCCTAGTTGGTGCACCTTCCAGCGCCTCTGCCAGGGACTTCAAGAAGGCCATATACTATGAACTGCCATTCGGCGCATAGGCACAAACAACAGTCAGAGTCCATCCCCTTACCCGAAGGCGCAGGGAAACTACCCTCTCATCTACTAGGGAAAACTCCAATACACAGGCACCAAGTTGTGGGGCTAAGAGTATACCCACACCAGCTTGGCACTTCTCACCATGGGCAAATCCAAAGTGGAATAAGGTCCGGCCCCTCTTCAGGAGATTGGTTCCAGACCCCATGCTATGTGTCAAGGTGAGCTAGAGCTGCCCTTGGGTCCAAATAATCTGAACTGACCTGGCTCCAGCCTATAGCCATCATCTCCGAACCCCACTTGTTCCGACAAATTAACAGTACAGGTGGTCCCCGACTTACGAGCGAGTTCTGTACTTATGAGTTGCTCGTAAACCGAAAATTCGTAATTCGGGACTATCTTTTTTTTATTTATTTTTTATATACCGCACGAGCACGTACATGTGCGGTAATGAACAGTTACCAAGCATTTCAACTATCCTAACACTTTAAAATACTTTAAAATACAGTATTAATAAAAAAAATAAAAAAATAATTTCTTACTTTGAGCTGAGCTGTTTGCCTCCCTCCGCTGTGTTACGTCCGAGCTCCCAGGCTTCCTGTAGCACCATGCAGTCCAAACCCTTTACAGGAAGGACTGTTAGTATGCTATCTTCATACATTTGGAGCCAGAAAAAAGTTTTAATAAGTTTTAATAACTTACCAAAAGCCGTCTGCTAGCGCCGCCATTAGCAGCACCTGTTAGCATTAGCTCCACCGAGTCCGTTGCGCAGTTACGGGCAGTCCAGTTTAGCTGCAGCTTCAAAAAGGCTGTCGGCTTTGTTATTCCAAGTTAGCTGGGTGTCCCCCGATATCTTCTGCTTCCAGTCCGACATCGAGGCGAGCTCCAGGAACCTCTGATCGCACAAAGCCGGCTGTCGAAGCTGCAGCTCCGGTGCTGGGGTCCGCTTTAGCATGTTAGCCTTAGCTCATACCATGAGCTACTGGTCTCGTGCGGTGGGAGCGATCGGCGGAGCGATCGCGGCTGCTGCTCCAGTCCTGAGACATTCACAGAGTTCAGGGAGTGTTTCCAGTTAATTTATCCGTATGAGGCATCCTCTTATGGGAGAAACAGTCCTCCAAACCGGCTGCCGAGTGCCGAGACTCTGGAACTAATGAATGTAAAATGGCGGAGGCGGTATTTCCGGTTCCTGGTTCCCGCAGGAAGTTGTTCAAAAAAGCATGAAATTATTAAAAAATAATAATAATAATGATACTTTACCTATTTATAAAGCCATTTAAAACAACCACAGCTGCAACAAAGTGCTGTACACATGAAATTAAGAACATTTAAACACAAAAAAACAATAATAATAACTTTTTTTTTTTCATATTTTTATTAATTTTGATGATCTCGTAAAGTCGGACGCTCGTAGGTCAGGGCGCTCGTAAGTCGGGGACCACCTGTAATTACAGGTCCTAACCCAAAAAATCTGAGACATTTTTAATTAAGCTTTAACTGCTCACCGACTACCGTATTTTACGGCCTTTAAGTCGCTCCGCCCCATAAGTTGCTTTAGTCCAATATGTCCAATAATTTGGAAAAATCCATAAATATGTCGCTTCGCCCCATAAGTCGCATCTATTATGCGTCACCGCTGACGCATCGCTTATGTTACGCATCACCGCAGACAACCTGAAATGTGGGCTGGTGTTTTGCCCTGCTGCAAATGGCGGCCACTGGAGCGTGCACGGAAGGACTTTAACAAGATTAACACAGTAAAAACAATTATTTGTTTGCTGAAAATTATAGCAAAGAAGTGTCTTAGCTTAACCTTTCCTTAATAAATGCACGTAATTGTCAAATCAGCTGGATTTAAATTGTTTCGCTTTGACGGTCTTCCAAATGGTCGCGCATGCTGTGAAAATAAATTGTAAATAAATCAAATTTTCGCTCAAACATCTCCTAAAGCTAATACGTTGTAAATGCCCATCCAGTGAGTACTTTTTGTAAGTTTCATCAAAATCTGTCATGTGGTTCATGAGCTATTTTGCTAACAAGGTAACAGTAGTTCAGACCCCCAAAGCGCAGGAGTCCGTGCTGCAGCAGAGTGAGTCCGACCAGAGAAGGCTTCTGTCGGACACATGAGCTGGGAACGGTCGGCGGACCCTAGCGGCCGAAAGTGGTACTGCTCCATTTTTTTCGTCAGAATGAATGGAAACTAGGGGTGTAACGAGATCTCGTTGTACGAAATCTTGCGATATTAAACTCCCGCGATATCTCTCGTTGAGAGGTAACGTTGTCTCGCTAATGCTAGCAGAGCCCCTAGCAAGTCAGCGTCACGGACAGCATGGCTTCACCGGATGAAGTTGCTATAGAAGACGCCCCAACTACTTTTAAATCATTTGTTTGGCAGCAGCGAAAGAGCAACAAACAAGACACGGACAATATGTAAGCACTGCAAGAAATTTTTACCGTACACCGCTGCTAACACTAGCACGATGCAAAAATCTCGTCTCGTTCTCGCAAACTCTGTAATTTGTCTCGTCTCGTCTCGAGAGTTTTATGTATCGTTACACCCCTAATGGAAACTGTCATATCTCAGCCAAAAATTGGTCTAAAAATATGGGAAAAAAATCCATAAATATGTCGCTTCGCCCCATAAGTCACAGGACATGAAAATTTGTTTAAAAAAACCTGTGACTTATGGGTCGGAAAATACAGTATTATTAATGGTCAGCGGACGCGCGTGGCTGAGTAAAGGGGGCAGAAGATCAGCACTGAGGAGCCGTCAATGCACATTAAATGCTTTTCCCTGCTTCTGTCTGAATCCTACTTTTACATGTCGGATATTTTGTGATCTCACCTGTTTGGGTCATCGGCCACGCACGTCCACTTATTGCAGTGGCTGAATGAACGTCCATTTGGGCTGATGGATTGCTGGCAGTAGTCCATCTGAAGCTTATCTGAACTTTTTACCTCTTTCAACCGGATGGTCAGCACGGGGTCAAATGGCCGCATGCAGCAGGTGTTGTATGGCATGCCATGTTTGCATGTATTGGATCGTCAGCCACGCATGTCCCTGATGCAATAAAAAGCTGACACCGATCCGGCCCACACATTAAGCACAGTATTATGGCCCAGCCCTGTCCGAATCCGGGTCAGGTGGGGCCGGGCTCCGGGTTCGGATTAGAAATGACAGCTTTAAAGGGCCAGGCAGAGCTGTGCGTTTTGACGAGCGCCGCGCCACGCCGTGTGAGCGCCGCGCGGCACAAGCCCTTGAACGCGGGCGTGAACGCGCCAAGCTCAAATTTTACGACCGCTCACGCGCGCACGTTGTCTCACAATAAACTGCCCGGTGGCGGACTGTTTTGTATGAGACACAAATGTATTAAATATCCCTTCTTCATCGCTGAACTTGGCTTTTCTTTTGTTTTTTTGCCAAAAGTCAAGTGATCGCTTGAAGCGGTCACCATTCGCTTCCTCCTCCGATGAGGAGGAATGAATGAACTTGTCACGAGTGAACTAAAGTCATGTCCAACGTGGATGCGCAGGTTCTAAACATTTCCTGTTGTGCTGGTCTGCTGTGTGGGCTGAAGGACCAGCGCTCCCTGTTTTAATTCTAATTTTTAGGACTTTTTATTAACATATAAACACAGAACAAAGCTGCGCAGCCCTCTGCCTTTCCCGACCTGTCAATCAAATCAGTAGGCGTGTCAGCAAATGACCAATCAGCGACCTCAATTTGTCCCGTAGCTAAACGCTCCGCCCTGCTTCTGCTCAAATGACATCAAGTATTTGGAGCGAAAACGTTGCTGCTTCACGCTGAGCTCTGCTGTGAACTGCACACGCGCGTGGCGCGGCGCTTGTACAAACGCACAGCTCTGCAAGAGCCTTAAGGTGAGCCCAACTACATCTAGTTGGTACCTCTAAACCTCACACATAAGCTCAGGCTCCTTCCCCACTAAAGAGGTCACGTTCCATGTCCCAAGAGCCAGCTTTGGTAAGCCACGGTCAGAGCGCCAAGGTCCCCTCCTTCGGCCACTGCCCATCGATTCATGCTCCCGACTCATATGGCCCCTCCTGCTGGTGGGCCCACAGGAAGACAAACCCATGTTGCACATTCGAGTTGAGCCCGACCGGGCTCCATGGATAGAGACCCAGGCCTGGCTCCCGGATGGGGCCCCGGTAACCCACGTCCGATCAAGGGACACAGAGTTCCTTGCTGTTTCATGTCCATAAGAGTCTTTGAAATAGCTCTTTGTCTGACCTGTCACCTAGAACAAATCTGCCTTGGGAGACCCTATACCAGGGGCAATTAAATCTGCCCCAGACAGCATAGCCCCTAGGATCATTCAGACACACAAACTCATCCACCATGATAAGGTGGCAATTCAAGGAGGAGCAAATAACAAATAACAGTAAATAACAGTGTAATGGGCAGCACGGTGGCACAACTGGTAGAGCTGCTGCCTCTCAGCGAGAAGGTTGCCGGTTCAAATCCTGGTCCGAGGGCCTTTCTGGGTGGAGTTTGCATGTTCTCCCCGTGCATGCGTGGGTTTCCTCCGGGTACTCCGGTTTCCTCCCACAGACCAAAAAACATGCTTGTTAGGCTGATTGGTGACTCTAAATTGACCCTAGGTGTGAGTGTGAGAGTGGATGGTTGTTTGGTGTGAGTGAGACAGGTCCCTCTTGTAAATGAGTCCCCGTGACTCAACGAGGCTAGCCTGTATAAATAAAGGTTGAATGAAAAAAGTAATGCAATGATGGCTATGTAAAGGCTTATTAAATAGTTTGGATGAACTGATATATACCTTTTGCATTTGGAGTTATTTAAGATGGCAGCAATCCACTTGGGTCTTGGCCTGTTCAAACTACTGTACTGGTAGCTTGTCAGTCAAGCTAGAATTGTTCAAATAGCTAAATATAAAAAGCAAGATACATTTATTTTTTATTAAAGTTTCCTCAGAGCTTCACTTTAAAATATCTGAAGTTATGCCTAAATCAAAGTCAAAGTCAACTTTATTGTCAGAACTGCAATATGTGCAGGACATACACAGGATTGAAATTGCGTTTCTCTCAGTCCCTCGGTGCAACAGTAACCATCTAAACACTAAACACTAAAACATTTAATAAACATAAGCATAAAATAGTAAAAGTGTAACACTGTCCTGAGTTTTTTCATAGTAGTATAAAAGTATGAAAATTTACACCAACACTGAAACACCAAACACCCCTAAAACACCAAACACCAAATGAACATAAGCATAAAATGAAATAATAAAAGTATATGTAAATAAAACTTTGGAATTTAACATGGGTGTTCTTCTGTCTTTAGTGTAAAAAAACTAACATATGTTTTTCACTCTTGTCTTGAGTGTTTTATTGAACACTGAATAAAAGAAATGCTACAACTTCTCATATTTTCTGCAGTTACAGTGATGAGTGGCAGTTATAAAAATGTACAATGGTGGAATTTTCAATAGTTTCCTTGTGCACTAAAACAGTTTTGACCATAACAAATGTTTCCCTTTGGGCTCTCTGTCAATGAGCCAAAGAGGATGATGGATAATACTGTTAATCACTAGATTAACCACCACACTGTGGTATGAACCACTGTGTGGTTTTAGCACGTGTGTGAAAGTCTGTAGCTACCACTGTAGTCATGCCATTTTACTGAATGTAGTACAAAAGATTTACTATCTTGTTCTTATCATTGGTATACAGTAGTCAGCATTTTTGTATCAAGTACATTTCAATACAAGTTGAAGTAAGCTTAGTGGCCTATTCCTGTATCAGTTCGATTTTATTAAATTTAGCATACTGTATATGACTTTTATTTGTCATTTGAGTTTCAGAAAGCTATTTGTTGAGGTTGGAATTGATGTTCTTTGAACACGAAGTGAAAAAGCAGAGTGGCAAAATGTGTTCGAGGGTACATTGAACTTTAAAACAACCCAAAACATAAAAATAAACATCTGAAAATTCACAGAGATCCTTGGTATAAGGCGTTCCATTAAAAACCCAATACAAAGCCACCAATTTAGGTTAGCCTACAGAAAAAGGAGTGAACTTCATTATGATGCGGTCCAGGGAGTTCTTTAGATTGTAACATGAGACTTATGTCCCGATATGATGTGGTTTTGGTCGGAAATGGTGAGAGAGAGTTTGTGGCCAGGCTTTAAGAAAATGCCCTTGTCACGCCTGAATTTTGTAAACTTAGTGACCACCCATACACAGCATTCATGTTTCACATGGTCTTCCTCTGGAGACTGACAAGTAAACCCAAAGTTCAACACCACCTCCACCAGACTCACAGACTGTAACATGATTAATTACATTCTTGTTTTCCTCCCTTTTTTTCCCCTCTCGCTGTTTCACATACTCTTTCAATCTTCTGAGCCTTGTGTATTAGTTTGAGTAGTGAACCTCCCTTGGTACTCTTAAGTCAAACATCCTTGTAACGCCACACCGTCCAGGAGGAAATCCACCACGTTTTCCTTTTCTGCTCTTGTTTTTTCTTCTTCTTTTATGTAATGATTCATTATTAGTGGGTCTCTGGGTTAATTTTTCTCATTTGGTGAGCCTTCTCGGTCTCAGTTATCCAGTTTCTTGGCTACAGATGTGGTGAATGATGTGTTAGAGTAAAGTCAAAATAAACAAAACTGCTTGAGCTATTTGTTGTAACTGAAATGAGCTTTTTAAATTGCAAGCTTGTGAAATATGGCTCATAAAAATACTGGGAAAAGAAAAGACTGGGGTATTGATGCTGATGGTTGTGAAATCACTTTAAATTGCTTCAAATAAAAATGGTCAGAATGATTATGACATAGCATTTATTAGGAAAGAGTTAAATCAGTTTTTAAAAGTTTGCAATACCCAATTCTGGGTATGGTCTTAAATTTGGGGAAGATTATTGGGACAAAGTAACTGATTGGATTCGTACTTCTTCATTATGTGCAAGACTTTTCCTTATTCAGTTTCAGTATACAGACTTCATTTATCAAATTTAAGACTATCAAAAATATATCCCAGCGTTGTTGATATGTGCGACAGATGTAACACTTCCCCTTGTGATCTAACTTATATGTTTTTCTACTGTTCATTACTTCAATCATACTGTTTTGTTTTTTACTTTGATGTGCTCACTAAGGTTTTGAATATTGCACTGCCCATTAGTGGCACTTTTTGGTGTTCCTGAGGATTACACTATAACCCTTGGTCAAACACAGATGGGTGTTATTACTTTTACTTCATTATTGGCACAACCCAGAATTTTACTATCCTGGAAAGCTCCTCACTCCCCAGTGGCAACACTCTGGCTGAAAGATGTCATGTCTTTTAAAACAAAACAAAATAATCAAGTTTAGGCTCAGAGGGAATGCTGACAATATGGTGACCTTTCATTAGCTATTTTAAATTCCTTGAAGACAATTACCGGTACACCAAACAAAATATAAGTATCATGTGTTTTTTTTGTTTCTGGGTTGTTGGTTTTTGTTTGTTTGTTTGCTTGTTTTTCTGTTTTGTCTGAATTCTGTTGGGATAGGGATTGGTTATTCAGAGATTCAGAGATATTTATTTGTCATACACACCACACGTAGTACATGACGTGGGACTTAACTATGTACACAGGGTCCCAGTTACATCCAACAAAAACACAAATTGTATCAGGTTATATATTATGCATGTAAACTTAGTGACCACCCTTACATGGTGTGGGAAAATACATGGTATCATCAACCTGATACAATATATATA
>JBBPBX010045391.1:15393-27053 GCA_038048925.1 Garcialebias charrua
CTGCTACTATGCTTTTGCTCTTACTGACAGACTTTTTTTTTCACATTGGGATGCTACATAAAACTTATGGTAAATCTGCTGAAATGAGACCCCAGTTTGATTAACAGTTAGCCTGACTCCTCTATGAGAATGTATCACTGTTTCTACTAACTCAGTTTAGTAAGAAGTTCAGAAGTTCAGGAATGTACCTAGAAGGAACACCGTTCCAGCTGCACATTGAACTACATTGATCATAATATCTTGAACAATGGTACATTTTTGTACTGTTTGTTTGTACTTTTAAAAGTAAATTTTTGTACAGTACTACAAAAATGTATCATGGTTCATGTTATGCTTGTACCTTTCAAGTTACAGCTAGATTGACATGCCAGTGTACTTTTTTAGGTACATTCTTGTTCCTTGATTTTCACTGTATACTAGGGGTTAAACGACTACATATTTTTAACAGTAAACTTTAATATGATAAAAGTCGAGTCGACTTTGACTAATCTATGATGTCATAGGAACTCAAGATGCTATATCATATTTGCAAAAAGAAAAAGAAAAAAAATATATAGAAAAAAGTCATTTATTAATTACAAAAAAAAAGAACAACAAAACATTGGGCATATATTTATGCTCCTACCATTTATCATACTGCAAATAAGTCAAAACTATTATCAAGCTGCAAAAATGCTGCTGTTTTTAGTTTTATTTTATTTAATCCACCACGTGGATTGGGTGGAATAGGGTTGGGAACAGCGGGGGGAGGGAGGTGCGACTAGACGATGTGAAATATAAAAACTCGCGAGATGACAGAATCAACTAGTCAACTACTGTAGTCAATTAATCTATTCAACCCCTACTGCAGGGGTCTGCAAACTTTACAATAAAAATAACCATTTTATGGCTTCGTTCACTAAATTAAAAGTGTTCAGAGCCGCAACAACAGCACATTTAAATTGTAACACAACAGACATAAATATAGGATGTTAACATACTTAGTCTGAGGCTCTATGACTTAAATAGTTTCCAGATTGAAATAAGGAGATAAAGAAATAGGAGAGCCTCAGACTAAGTATGTTAACATCCTATATTTATGTCTGTTGTGTTACAATTTAAATGTGCTGACGTGTTAAATTGCAAGAAAGTGAAATCATGTCAATCAAGTGTAATGGTGTTAATTTAGTTGATTTATTTTAAATAAATGGTAGTGTCTTTGACATACCAAACTAAGTTAACGTCTCTGTCACTTAATGGCTTTATTTATTTATCCATCATAAAGATCACAGAAATATTGGGTAAACTGAAAAAGAAAAGAATCCGTGAAATTACTATTCAATCTGAATAAGTAATTAATTAAGGATAAAGAGGTCAGCTTAATACTGACCCCTGATAAAATCCTTTACATCTGGGTGGCACCGTATGTGTTTAAAGACACAATATGGTGGTTCCCCTCATGTTTCCTTCATCTGGTGGCCCGTACGGGGATACTTGCCGTTGTACCTGTGAGAAAGCTCTACTGACCACAATGTGGGCAGTAAAACATTTCTCCAGCTACATTGGTGGACAGAAAATAATTGTGGAAACACAACACCAGCCAGTGACTTTTCTTAACAGTGAACGCATCAGAGATGGTGTGGTAACAAACTCACGTGTTGCAACGTGGCTCATGGCGCTTCAAAGTTTTAACCTAGACATACGTTATGGTCAAAACAAGAAGTCACATCTGGGGACGGACTTGGCAATCTGCCAAAAGTGTACACAAGATGTACCAGCCACCCAGCCGCCGGTTGAGGTGAAACCCCCAGTAACTGAAGACCCGAATCACCACTTCTTTGATGACAATATCTGCAAAGATATGACAACATTGTACGTGGATGGATCTTCATTCCTCCGCGACAAAATCTGTAGGGCAGGTGTTGGAGGGGTCCTCCTCCAAGACCAAGAACAGATAACTTTCAGCTACAAATTAGGCTCTCAGACTTCTCAGTACGCTGAGATTGCAGGAATCCTAATAGCTCTCCAGATGGTAGTAGAACGCTCCATCAAGACGCTAGTCATCTGCACTGACTCTAACTATGCTCGTTTGAGTTTCGCTTGTCACCTCGCTGTGTGGAAACAGAACGGTTTCCTAACAAGCGACAGAAAAGTGGTCAAACACAAAGAGCTTTTCATAGCGTGTGATCACTTGGTGACATCACACGACTTACAGATCTACTGGAAGAAAGTTCCAGGACATTCTAGAGTCCCAGGCGATGACAAGCACTACAATGACATTGCAGATTCCTTAGCCAAAGAAGGAGCCGACGAAGGTCCTCTATGGTCCTTCGACCCCTCCTGGTTAATCAAGACTCTGTCAATACAACCTACAGTCAGGGTTATGGCAGTCACACGTGCACAGGCCGCAGCCAGACCTGCTGACAACGCAGTCTCTGTACGACCCGCACTGACTGACCCAGACATCATCCAACTACAGAAGTCGGATCCTGCTATCAACTCCATGATACTGTACCTGACTGATCCAGACAAAAACACTCCGTCTAAAGACGAACTGGATTCCGATCCAGACCTTAAAGTCCTTTATCAGCTGCGCAAACAGCTAAAACTAATCAAAGGCATCCTAACTTTCGCTCATGGACCAACGTCCTCACCTGTGTTCGTGGTTCCCCATGACCAAAGGGGGGTGATGTTAGTTCATGCCCATGATCTCCCGTCCGCAGGACACAAAGGAGATAAAGCCACGCTGACGGCATTAAAACAAATTGCCTATTGGCCTGGAATGAAAAAGGATGTCAAGGACTACATTGAAGGGTGCGGCCAGTTTCAGCCAACCAGACCACTTCACAGAGCACCACTGCAAAGCAGAGGCATTGCATTCCCATGGTCTGACCTCCAGATCGACTGGGTTGGACCACTCACTAATGGTGTGCTCACACCGAGCAGAGTTTGTACCTCCAAAGCTTCCAGCTTCCATGTAAAGTCAATGGTGGACGCACTTCCAGCAGCCTCCTGGCGTCTGGCGTCAGGTCGCGTGCGTGTTGAGCGTGCTGAGTAGCGTTTTTTCGTGCACGTGAACCGGCTTCCACCTCCAAACCGAGCATTCAACATGTTGAAGATTTCGCGGTTCAAACTTTCAAACGCCGCTCAACTCCACCTGATTGGTTGGTGTGTCAACCAATCAGGGAGAGTCGGGGGGCAGAAGAGAGGGGGCAGTGGGAGAGTCCCTATGTGACGCGGAAACGAGGGTGCGCGCGCACTATGTGACGTATTGTTTGTCGGAAAAAAAAAGAAAAGACCCGCGAGCTCGTGAACTATGGAAGAGAAACTCATTGTAGCTGTGTGTTCGCGACAATTCCTTCACGACCAGTCAAGTCTGCTCCACAGAGACGGAAATAAACAGCTCCTCCTCGCCTGGCGGAGTGAGCAGGACTCCGTGTGCAGGGCTCTGTATACCGGTAAGCTCCTCCCACACACCCAGCAGCTTCTGGCTTCTGGCGTTCAGTTTTGAACACGCTGCATTCACAAGTGCGTCCACTTGCGTGCGTGAGGAGCTTTTTGGAGGTTCAAAACGCTGTTTGGTGTGACTGTACCATAAGAGCTCTAGAGGAAATAAATATTTTCTCACGGTAACCTGTGCATTTACCAAATGGGTAGAATGCCTACCAGCTCCTAACGACACAGCACAAACCACTGCTATGTTGTTAATGAATCATATATTCTCAAGGTTTGGACTTCCCCTTCGGGTGAACTCAGACCAAGGTACACACTTCACAGGTGAAGTGATGAAAGAACTGTGGAAGACGCTAGGCGTCAAGGCCAACTTTCATGTCGGCTACCACCCACAGGCTTCAGGCCAAGTTGAGAGAGCAAACAGAACTGTGGTGAGTATTTTGAAGAAATACGTGGCTGCAAACCACAAGGACTGGGACGTGAAACTCCCTCTGGTCCTCATGGCCATAAGAGCCACTCCACACACATCAACTGGCATCTCTCCCTTCGAGATGATGACCGGTCGACAAATGACTCTCCCTCTACACCTGTTGTACCAACCAGGCGACGCCGCCATGGCGACAGCCTACACTACACAACAATACATGAAAGATTTGAATGTACACCTCAGAAACACTTTTGCTTTCGCCCAGAAAAACCTGGAAAAATCCGCTGAAGGACGCAAGGCGTACTACGACCAGAAGGCCTCTCACAATGAACTCCAAGTGGGAGACAGAGTCTGGTACTATACGTTCGCCCCAGCAACCGGGAAAGGAGGGTCCGAGACCGGAACTCTCGCCCGCAAACTGATGCCCAGGTGGACTGGACCTCATCTGATAACAGACAAAGTGTCCTCAGTCGTCTACGAAATCAAAATCAGCAAAGGCCGCAAAGAGCCAATTGCTAAATGGGTACATCGAAATCAGATCAAACCTTACAAGGCGTTCAATGACTCCACAAAAGACAAAGATCTCACAAACTCACCGACTTCATGGGATAATAAGGTCGTCCAAACACAAGTTAGTAAATAAACTAATCAGGTTTAAACTACCGTATTTCCACCCTATAAGTCGCATTGTCCAATTTGAACTTAGAAACGCTAAGCCTAAAACCCACAACAAAAAACTAACCTTAACAACCGTTTAAATCCACGAGATTTAATTTGACCTCGGTCATAAAGTTGAGACCTGTTTTCTTGTGTGTTGCACTTTGGAATCTGACGACAAGAGTGTGTCGAAGCAGTGAAACGTTGTTTCCTTGTTGTTTAGTCATTACTGTTGTCATTAGTTGAGATATTGTTTGGTTCTGAACACTCCCAGCCAAAAAGGTTTTGTATTAACATTGGTTAATGAATGATATGGATTTAACTATGCCAACATGCAGTTCGTTTTGTTAAATCTCAATCGTCGAAGAGTCAATGTAGTTTAAAGCTACTCAAGGTACCATAAACTACACTGGTCTCACAATTTCTAAATTGAACCGATTCGATCGTTTCTATTCTAGATTATCTATTCATTTTGATGAGTCTCGCCATAGACTTCAAAATTTATTAGGAATACCAAATCCTACGTCGTTCGTCTAAAAGACAACAGACATTTAGATCAAACTATATTTCATTTTTATTTTAGTTTAACCTAAACTAAGTAATGAATGGAGGAATAGTTTGGAATTAGAGGCCTTCGTTACAGAAGCCCTCCAAAATTCTATAGGTATAGATCCCTATATCTAATTTTACAGAATTGATCCACCCCTTAATTGGTAATTGTAGCTGATCTAAACCATGATAGCTTACATACCAGGTGCATATAGGTAGGGCCTAATGTAAAATCCCAATCATAAGCCCACCTAAAAAACCACATAATTGCATGACACATAGAACCAGAGTGGCACTGACTGGAAACCAACCAGCCAACAACCTTCGATGTGGGGACCTGCAGCTCCAACGCTTGGTCTTCAACCTTCATCCAAGGGTCGCCTCCTCTGCGTCAATCGAGGGATCCCCTCTACATGCTGATTATGAAAACAATTGTTGCTGATCAATCAACAAAACTAACCGTTGTGGAATTACTGCTGTGGAATTACCGCTGTGGATTATAAGACTTTGTTTTCCAAGGGATCACAGACTTTGTTTTCCAAGAGTTAACAGACTCAGTTTTCCAAAGGATTAAAAGCTTACCGCAATGGGATTACCTACGAACAGTATGGAAGTTCCAAAAAACTTTATGGGATTATAATTTTGATTTTTCTTTTCCACTTGCTGGATTACTTCAAGATCAGAGACAGTTCAATGTTCCTTTCGTGTTGGACCCCATCCCCAAGGACTGGCGATGGCTTCCAAAAGGGGGGAGATGTAGTGGGCATGACCGTGTCCACTTTGATACACCTGTGTATTTTTTGAACTGTTCCAGAGATGACCTTTACTGACCTTTCAGTAACCAGACATTTAACACAATTTATTTTGTTAGTTTAAATCAAAGGACAGATTCACTCAAAAAGAGACTATTTCTATCTTTGATTTTATTCTGATGTGATCAAAAGAATAACTTGTGTCATTTTCATGATATATGTTATGCTGTGTTATTCTTTTAATATGGAGTATTACTGTGTTACTTGACCATATAATGGTGTCAGAGTTGAATTTTATGTCAAACTGTGCTTTTCAGATTTGTTTTAAAAGTGTTAAGACGCTAATCCAAGTATTTTACCTCTTGGAGTCTATGCGTCTGTCTTTTTCCTAAACATTTCTCTCTGCTGCTGGCTGTAACCTTGGGTCGTGATAACGGCAAGTGAACTCCTCGACTGTTTCTTCTGAACCAATCGGAAAGAGACAAGTTTCAGAGTTCTATCTTAAGGTTCTAAGCTAAGCTGAATTGTTCAGAGTCTGCTGGGTAAACTTCAAGACCTGAGGTTTCCCAAAGAGCTGGATGGACGTTTAGTCACACGCTAAGGACACGTCATTCAGTTAAAGACTTATAACATGCCAAGTTATAAGTCATCTCCAAGAACTCCAAGTTCCTAACGAACTCTTTGGAGGAACGCTTTATTTTGAAAACTAACCAGGACATGCCACGGTCTTTGACGAGGAAGGCAGGCGTCACGACACGCAAATCTATAAACACGCCGAGGTACAACTGGACTTCACGGACAGATGACCTGTGAGTCCAAGACTGCTTCTACAACTCTATCCACCGAGACGAACGTCCAAAGGTACAGAGTGCTGATGTTTTTGGATCGTGCTGTGAGGTCGAGCTGGTTCTCGTACGGAGGAGTGTCATTTCTGGTTAAAACTCAAAATAGATGACTCTCTAAACTTCCCTTCTTCCATTTCCTCTTAAACCTCTCTTATCTTAATTTCTAAGCTGGAAACTACATTTTAAGTCATAGAGCCCTCAGACTAAGTATGTTAACATCCAGTATTTATGTCTGTTGTGTTGTAATTTAACTGTGCTGACGTGTTAAATTGCAAGAAAGTGCGAATCATGTCAATCAAGTGTAATGATGTTGATTTTAGTTGATTTATTATAAATAAATGGTAGTGTCTCCTGGCATACCAAGCTAAAGTCAACGTTCTCTGTCACTTAATGGCTTTATTTATTTATCCATCATAAGATCACAGAAATATTGGGTAAACTGAAAAAGAAAAGAATCCGTGAAATTACTATTCAATCTGAATAAGTAAATTAATTAAGGATAAAGAGGTCAGCTTAATACTAACCCCTGATAAAATCCTTTACATCTGGGTGGCACCGTATGTGTTTAAAGACACAATATGGTGGTTCCCCTCATGTTTCTTACAACTGTATACAGCTAAAGGGCGAGGCAAAGCTCCACGTACAAGCAATACGCCTCTGTACGACGTACGGATGCCGTAGCAAAAGCGTAGCCCCACGCAGCCCCTCAGGGCACGAACGCGCAAAGCTCTTTTTTTATGACTGCGCACGCTTGCGCGGTGTCTGACCATAAACTTCCCCGGCGCCGGACTGTTTTGTATGTTACACAAATGAATTAAATTCCTCTTCTTCATCGCTGATCGGGCCTTTGTTTTTTTGCCTAAAGTCAAGTAATTGCTTCATCCTCCGTTCACTCCATGACTGAAATGAATGAATTCATGTCCTACCTGGCAGCGCGTGGTTTTAAATATTTCCTGGTGGGCTGTGAGCTGCTGGAATAGCGCTCCCTGTTTTTATTTTTATTTTTTAGAAGTTTATATTAACATATAAAGTTAGAAAGACTGCAGCAGCAGCAGCGGAGCGAACAGCTGCTCATCTGGAGCAAAGCCAGCGCTTGTATCACTGAGCTGTCAATCATTTCAGTAGGCGTGTCAGCAAGTGACCAATCAGCGACCTCAGTTTGTCCTGCTCTGCGCGCAGCTGATCACATTACAACAAGGATTTGGAGCGAGAATGCGAGCATTTCACGTGAGAAAGAAAGAAGAGCTCTGCCCGTGAACGCGTGCGCACAGAATGCGCGTGTAGAGCAGCGTATATGGAGAACGCTCAGCTTTGCCTCGGCCTTAAGGTACTAACCACTGATAACTACTTCACAGAAGCTCACTTAAAAAAACAGAACTATCCCATAAAGAAAACTTTTTTTCTTCTCTAGAATAGCGCTGGTGCACATGAGCCAACATGGCTGATGTCCATCCGAAGTACTTTGAGTATGGCCCTTAATTACAAATAGTAATTTCAGATGAGATGTGAAACGTCATACAAGCAAAAAATAGGTCGCTTTTTAATTTACACATGTCAAATTAAGTCAGCACAGTTCTGAAAGAAAAATCAGTCGCTGCTCTTAAGTTTGCCCAAACAGAAACAAGTTATGGAAAATTTGTGTAAGCTGACCTAAAAATGATGGATTTGCGACGTGTCCAGGCCCCGCCTCTCACACAGTGATGGCTGGATATGGGCACCAGTGACCCCCGTGACCCGAAAAGGAAGCAGCGGGTTAAAGCTAATGGATGGATGAACCTAAAAATGTTAAGTAGTCTTGTTTTTCAGCAGTCAAACTACCTTTTAGTTTGGATGTTGGAAACATGTTTCTGTCATTACCAGTGAAACACTGTTTCACAACTGCTCATGTTCTGTAGCTACATGATACCCATATAGGACGTTACTTTGTGTTTGTTATTAATACTCAGAATAAATATCATTTTTTGTGGTGGTTATGCACATTTCTAGATAAGACAGGTGTTTATGGTGGGGAAATTAGATTACTTGATTACCGGTATATTGATACAGTTCAGCTATTTAAATATATTTAGGACCAATTTCAGTTTTTTCAACAAGTCCCCATTCAAAGGAAATAGCATAAGGCAATTTTCACAACACCTAAATGAAAGTGTTGGCAAAAGTCAATTCATTTTCTCCAGTGAAGTCAGTTTATAAATACAGTAAGCTGTTGATGTTAATCAGCTGCAAAAATGGCAACCCACACTTATTAGGGTACAAGCATGAGCAAGTATACGGTTAAAGGAATGTGTGAACACTGCGACAAAACCATTTATTTACAGGAACTTCCACAGCGAGGTCCAGCACCCACAAGACCAAGAACACAGCTGCATGTGAACGTTGTCGGGTCAGCCCAGCTGTCTTTGATATGCCGACATGTTAGTCGCACTGATCTCTAGGAACAACACCCATCTTGTTTGATATTCTGAGCGTACAAACTGAGACATTCCAGACATGTGACCCTCTCTTGACAAGTGATCACCTTTTGGGTGTTCAGGTTTTACATGCTGTTGGCTTTTTGCTGTAGAGAGGTGGGTTCAGGATAGAATGTTTTTACATTCCTGTGGCTTCAGCAACCGGAGAAACACCACAGAATGTGGACCAGTCTTGCTGGATTGTTATGAGAGAAAAAAGGATTATATTACTGTATATAGATATATGGGGTGTGTATTTTATTGGGTTGATAACTTTATTAGGTTAGTTTCAGTAAGTTTGAAGGCAGAGCAAAATGCAGTAAATAAATGGATTAAAAAAGTATCAAAGTCAAAATGTCTTTATTGTCATTTGCATCATATGTGGTACATGTGGTGGAATGAAATTGTGTACACAGGGTCCCAGTTATATCCAACAAAAGTATACATTGTAAAATAAAAACAGTAATAATATCTAAGGCATGAACTAAGACTGCACTAAACTAAGAAAACAATACGCCGAATAACAGCAGCATGAACATGAGTCTGTGTGAGCAGATGAGTACTAATGAACACAGCAACATGAAATAATCAGCAGCATGGATAGTCAGCAGCATGAGATCAGCAGCATGAAATAATCAGCAGCATGAAATAATCAGCAGCATGAGATCAGCAGCATGGATAGTCAGCAGCACAAATCAACAATCAAGTGGCACCACAGTGATTTTTTCTCTCTCAGTGATTCTCCTGTTAGAGATTCATGAGTCTAACAGCCTCAGGGTAGAAGCTGTTCCTCAGTACACGGAACTTCACCAGATTATCTAAAGGACATTCTTACACCATACTCATCCACCCGGTCTCTACGGTCACAGAACAGTCATCTACTTCACATTCCGAGAACCAAATTAAGGACCATGGGAGACCGGGCTTTCAGTGTGGCTGCCCCCCGCCTGTGGAACTCTCTTCCTGACTGCCTAAGAGCTCCACAGTCACTGGTTGACTTTAAGAGCGGCTTGAAGACCTTTCTTTTTAACCAAGCATACTCTGCCTCCTCATGATTCTATCTTTGATCTTAGTTGATACTGTTATTGATTTTACTTGTTTTATTACTTGTTTTATTGACATTTAATTCTGTTGCACTTTGTAGCACTTTGAGATTTTCATTAATGAAAAGTGCGTTATAAATTGAATTCATTATTATTATTTATTAACATCTTCTGTGCAGCCTTCACCACTCTCTGCAAAGCTTTTCTAGCCTCCATGCCACACGTTGATGCTGGAGCACAGGATGATCTCCACTGCACATCTGTAGAAGGAGATGAGGACTGAGCTTCTCAGACCAGCTCGTCTCAGCCACCTGACGAATAGGGTCTGATGAGCTTTCTTGATCAGGCTGGTGGTGTTGTTGTCCCAGCTGAGGTTGTTATTCAGGTGCACACCCAAGTACTTGTAGCTGGAGACCACTTCCACCACAGATCTTCGTATGTTCAGGGGCTGGGGGGCAGGGTATGTGTGTTTGTTCCATCTGAGCATAAAAAGTATCTCTCTAGTTGAATGCTTAACCTATCCATCCATCCATTATCTTTACCCGCTTTTTCCTTTGCGGGTCGCTGGGGTCACTGGTGCCCATGTCCAGCAATCACTGTGCAAGAGGCGGGGGACACCCTGGACATGTCTCCAGTCCATCACAGGGTCACAAAGACAAACGAGACAGACAACAATTTCCTGGAGAAAACCCATGCATGCAGGGTGCAGAAAACATGCAAACTCCACACAGAATGGCCCCAGGCTGGGATTTGAACTGGGGTGACCTGTTCGCTGAGAGGTGGCAGCTCTACCAACTGTGCCACTGTGCTGCCCCCTATGTAAGAGCAAAAATAATAATAACAATATAAAATAAATAAAACGCTCCATTATTCTCTGTATAGAGGCCAGTGTTGATTTAGATTTCCAAATCTGCTCATTTTTTCAATGGTTTCATGAAATATGTCCTTTTTTAATTCACAAGTGGACTCTTGAGCTGAACTTTGAAGCTGTAGTAGAATCCCAATGAAGTCTTCATTTTATTAAACAAGCCTCGCACTGTGCCATCGTTGATGTCATCTTACTTTCATGCCATTTTGCAGGGAAACAGTGTTTCACATGCCCTTCAGCAAAGTCTATTTTGGCTAAATCTTCACATGATTGATTCTTTTACACTTCATTTGTAGCATTCATCAGAACTGAAGTAAATCATGAAAGTTTTCTGACTACTGTCCAAAGAAATCTTACCGCAGCTAAAGAAAAGCAAGCTTCTCAGCCCTGTGCAGATGACATTTACCGTACTAATTTAAAAAGAGAGCAAAAGTTTCACAACAAAAACATTAGTTTTCAATCCAAAAAACCTAAGTCTGGTCCTCTGGACATTCAAAAAACAAAACAAAATAAAGCAAAAAAAAATATTTTGTTTTGTTTTTTGAATGTCCAGAGGACCAGACTTAGCTTTTTTGGATTTTTCTACCTGAATTATTGAGCATGCATCAGGGTATTAGTTTTCAATGCTTTTCTAATG
>JBBPBX010045392.1:0-27053 GCA_038048925.1 Garcialebias charrua
ATTCGGATGTTGTCAGTCCATACAGTGGGCGCTATCAACTGTTAGCATCCCCATAGTCTATCGGAGAAAATGTCCAACGTACCTCTTAACATGTTTAAAAGAACGTTATCAGCGTTATAATCCCTGTGAGGAGGCAGCGTGTTTCCGCGAACCAGGAAGTGTTGTGTTTTTGTGTTTTTCAGCTTATGTAACCGTTTCCCTAAACCTAACCTTAAGCCTGACCCAGATGACCAACCCTAAACCTAACCTCAGCTCTCCCTTGTGCCTAAACCTAACCAAGAGCCTAAACCTAACCAAGACCCTAAACCTAACCTTAAGCCTGACCCAGATGACCAACCCTAAACCTAACCTCAGCTCTCCCTTGTGCCTAAACCTAACCAAGAGCCTAAACCTAACCAAGAGCCTAAACCTAACCAAGACCCTAAACCTAACCAAGAGCCTAAACCTAACCAAGACCCTAAACCTAACCAAGAAACTTTTAAAAAATGAAATCGAAACCTAACCACGTAGCTAAAGACGGAGCATGTTGTCATTCATTGTAAGGGTGATAACGTACCTTTAAACCTCGTAAGAGGTAGAAGATGGGCCTTTTGACCGCATTGAATGAGGATGATAACAGATGATAGCGCCCATAGAATGGACTGATAACATCCGAAGCGGGTGCATTGGCAGATCTTACAAATGTGCCAGATAATCTTAGCTGGACTTACTGCTTGTTTTTATAACCTTACTAACCATTTCCAATTTCATGTTGTGGCAAAATTATCTAGTGCTTTCCTTTTCATGTTTATTGTAATATATTGTCACTGGTTTTCCTATGAAATAGCAAATTCATTTAAAACCATTGTCTTGCCCATGTTTAATGTTCTGCCTTATGGTGTGCTCACACCGAGCAGCGTTTTTACCTCCAAAGCTTCAAGCTTCCATGTAAAGTCAATGGTGGACGCACCTCCAGCAGCCTCCTGGCGTCAGGCGTCGGGCGTCGTGCGTGTTGAGCGTGCTGTGTAGCGTTTTTTCGTGCACGTGAACCGGCTTCCACCTCCAAACCGAGCATTCAACATGTTGAAGATTTCGCGGTTCAAACGTTCAAACGCCGCTCAACTCTACCTGATTGGTTGGTGTGTCAACCAATCAGGGAGAGTCGGGGTGGAGCTATGTGACGCGGAACGAGGGGACGGTTGTGCGCATGCGCAACTGTGTGACGTATTGTTTGTCGGAAAAAAAAAAGAAAAGACCCGGGAGCTCGTGGACTATGGAAGAGAAACTCATTGTAGCTGTGTGTTCGCGACAATTCCTTCACGACCAGTCAAGTCTGCTCGACAGAGACGGAAATAAACAGCTCCTCCTCGCCTGGCGGAGTGAGCAGGACTCCGTGCCCAGGGCTCATACCGGTAAGCTCCTCCCACACACCCAACAGCTTCTTGGCGTCTGGCGTTCAGCTCTGGACATGTTGCATTCACAAGTGCGTCCACTTGCGTGCGTGAGGAGCTTTTTGGAGGTTCAAAACGCTGCTCGGTGTGACTGTACCATTACTTTACCTTTAACAGCTGCTACTTTTTGTATCCTTATGTAGGGGTACACTTCAGGCCTCTGAAACTGTCAGTGAGACACCTTTTCTTGGAAAACCCTCAAGGGAAGAATGTACACGGTTTATCCAATTAATTTGAATCCAGGACACAACTTATCTCACCAAGAGACTCTTTAATTTTAATCTTGATTCAAATAATCAAAGAATAATCTTCTTTCATTTTATTATAATTATTATTTTTAAATATTTTTATAATCAAAAGACTTTTATCAAAGTTATTATGAGGACACTTCAAAAATTAAAGTAACTGTATAGTTAAGAAAAAGAAACAATTTAATTTGTGTATCTTTTTCTTTATGTTATGATGTTTATTTCATATCAAAGTCAAAGTCAACTTTATTGTCAGAACTGCAATATGTACAGGACATACACAGGATTGAAATTGTGTTTCTCTCAGTCCCTCGGTGCAACAGTAACCATTTAAACACTAAAACACTGAAACATTTAATAAACATAAGCATAAAATAGTAAAAATGTAACACTGTCCTGAGTTTTTGCATAGTAGTATAAAAGTATGAAAATTTACACCAACACTAAAACTAAAACACTAAACATTTAATGAACATAAGCATAAAATGAAATAATAAAAGTGTAATACTGTCCTGAGTTTTTGCATAGTAGTATAAAAAAGTATAAAAAGTATATCTATAAAATAAACTGAAGGTTCTAGCATTGACATTTGCAAAGAGTGGCAAAGCAGCATATGAGTTAATGTACACAGTATATGTATGAGGTAGTAGTTGATGTTGGTATAGAGGCAAAAGTGGCATATGCAGTAAGGCACAATGGGCATCCTTAAATAAATAAGGCTGGTCAGAGAATACTGTATACCGGTATGTATCAGCAGTGGTGTAGATATAAAAGTAGTGTAAATGTAAACAGTAGTAAGAAATGTAAACAGTGGTAATAAATGTAAACAGTATTAATAAATGTAAACATTGAATGTAAACAGTAGTATGTAGACAGTGAATGTAAACAGTAGTATGACTATAGGCAGTGATGTAATACAAACAGTGCAAATATGAGAAGTAGTGCAAACTGAATGAGCACATGACCGAGAGTTTAGTGAATAACCCGTTTGATGACATAGAGTCCAGTGTTAAAAGCTTTGTGTTGAGTGGTAATGTGTGAAAAAGTTTTCCACCAAAATGCAGGACCGCATCCACAAATGCTCAGCGCAGGTTGGAGCGGCCGCAAATAACATAGCTTTTTTGGCGTACGCGGTCGGGCAGGAGCCGACGCACGAGTCAGCGGGAGCGGCTCTGGACACCATCACCAACATGTGCGAGCTCCTGGCCACCTGCTCAGCCAGGATCTCAGCGTGGGCCACGCTGCTTCATCGACAGGTTTGGTTAAAACTGTCCAACTCCATCCCTGAGGATGTTAAGAAGATGCTGCTGCAGGGGCCAATTTCTGCTCAGGGCCTTTTCGGGGAGCACTATAAGACTGTGTTCGAGCAGCTGCAGTCCTCCTCCGACGCCCTGGAACAGGTCCGTAAACACTTGGCCTCGCCCAGAGTGGACCATCGTGCAACACCCGGGCCGGCGCGCCCGCAGTTCAAATGGGAGGGGAGGCAGAGCAGGCAGAGTGTTTAGCATCCTGACTGCCTGATGAACAGAGCTGTCTCTCAGTCTGCTGGTTCGAGCCTGGAGACTTCTCAGTCTCCTCCCTGATGGCAACAGTCTGAAGCAGCTGTGTAGTGGGTGTGTGGGATCACCTGCCATGCAGAGGGCTTTCCGAGTGAGGCGGTTGCTGTGTAAGTCCTGCAGTGAGGGGAAGGAGGTGCCGACGATCTTCTCAGCTGCTCTCACGATGCGCTGGAGGCTCTTGCGGCAGGATGCAGTACATGCACCAAACCACACAGTGATGCAGCTGGTCAGGACACTTTCTATGGCACCTCTGTAGAAGGTGCTCATGATGGGGGTTGAAGCTCCAGCCCTTTTCAGCTTGCGGAGAAAGTAGAGACGCTGGTGAGCCTTCTTTGCCAGTGCTGCAGTGTTCCTGCTCCAGGACAGGTCCTTTGAGACGTGCACTCCCAGGAACTTGGTGCTGTCTACTCTCTCCACTGCGGTGCTGTTGATGGTCAGAGGGGCATGTTGGGCATCCCTCTTCCTGAAGTCCACAACAATCTCCTTTGTCTTCTCCACGTTGAGAGTGAGATTGTTGTGTCCGCACCACAAGGCCAGGCGGCTCACCTCGTTCCTGTAGTCCGTCTCATCGTTGTTGCTGATGAGACCTACCACTGTTGTGTCGTCCGCAAACTTGATGAAGTGGTTGGAGCTGTATGATGGTGTGCAGTCGTGTGTTAGCAGGGTGAATAGAAGGGGGCTCAGCACACATCCTTGTGGGGCCCCTGTGTTCAATGTGATGGTGCTAGATGTGTTACTCCCGACCCGTACTGTCTGTGGTCTCCCGGTCAGGAAGTCTAGCAGCCAGTTACACATTGAGGTGTTCAGCCCCAGACTGTCCAGTTTAAGGATGAGCTGTTGGGGGATGATGGTGTTGAATGCCGAGCTGAAGTCGATGAACAGCATTCTAACATAAGAGTCCTTCGTGTCCAGATGTGTGAGAGCTGTGTGGAGGGCAGAGGAGATGGCATCGTCGGTTGAGCGATTAGGTCGGTATGCAAATTGGAAGGGATCCAGGGAGGCAGGGAGGACAGATGTGATGCTTTTCATGACTAGCCGTTCAAAGCACTTCATCAGGATGGGGGTGAGTGCTACTGGGCGATAGTCATTGAGGCATGCGGGCGTTGCCTTCTTTGGGACAGGGATGATGGTGGTGGCTTTGAAACAGGTGTTTATATCATTTTAATGTTGAAGTAATCACTTATTTGAGTCGACTGTGGAACAGTATAATGATTTCTTTCAACTTCATCATGCAAGCTAATGTTTTACTCAAAAGTAATTTTTGATTCTACATTTCAGATTGTGAATGGATAAAGAAAGACTCTGTTTAGGCCAAGGTCATGTCAAGTTGATCGTTAGTATTTGTTTAAAAAAGTGTTAAGACAAGTTAATCAGTACATCAAGAAGCTGGCGCCTGAAGTCTAACACTTGAGCTTCTCCTTCTGACCTAAACTAACCTGTCTCTCCTCCCCCTTGACCTCATCTAATTCCCTGCCTAGTCCCTGGGAGAGGCAAGTCACAGCCCTCTTTTATAAAATCTGACTTCCTGTTTCTTCCTCAAGTTTGCTAAAGAGGCAGATGTGAAACTTTCTCCTAAGCTGTATGGACGTTCGGCCATGCGTCAAAGGTCTCGTCCATCAGCAAGGATTTACGGCCCGTCACCGTACATCCACCTTGAGCTTAAAAGCTCCAAAGATTTGAATGAAAAATATTTCTAAAGGAATGTTTTATTCTGAAACTCAACCGGAACTACTTGCCACTACTGTACTCGGTCCAATTTGACGCAGACACTGGGACGAGAAAACCTTATCTCTTGCCAGTAACAAATGAGCTAAAAGCCTTCAGAAATTAAGTAATTTACCATCTCATTACTTGATTCTGTTGTTCCAAAAAATTACAAACGCGTGATTTCAATCTGTGCTGAAGTCAATTTATAGGAAATTGTAAATCAATAAATCTGTGTAAATGATATGATGTTATTTTGATGATTAAATAAATGGCCGCATTTCCTGATGGGTCAATTTTAAACGTCTCATAGCACTCTGCCTCCACATGATTTTATCTTTGATCTTGGTTGATATTATTATTGATTTTACTTGATTTTATCACTTGTTTTATTTATTTATTTTTTATTTTTAAGTAGGCCTATTCTGCCTCCACATGATTCTGTCTTTAATCTTAGTTGATATTATTATTGATTTTACTTGATTTTATCACTTGTTTTATTTGTTGTAGCACTTTGAAATTTTTATTAATGAAAAGTGCAGTATAAATTGAATTCATTATTATTATTATTACTCTTTCATCACTTAATGGTCACACAAGTTTATTGTTTAATCCAAAAAGAGAATCCGTGAATTAACGTAACAGGCAACTCTGTTCTCATATTTTTTAAATTTATTTATTTGTTCATTTCAAATTTAAAACACAAAAAAATATATTTACAAAATCATTTTAAGAAGAAGAAAAAAAACAAATTTAAAATGAAAGGAAGCAGAAGAAAAAAAAATCTCATATCTGCCCCTTTTTAATCAAAATCATTTCAAACAATCAATTTTAAACAATCTAAAAAAGCTAAGTCTGGTCCTCTGGACAAAAAATAAAATGAAACAAAGCAAAAAAAATATAGAAATGTTTCATCTTTCGTCCGAAAGACTTCCTCAGTCTGAGTTGCTGCATTCAGCTCAGATGTGGACGTGATGGTCCTCCTTGATCATATGAGAAGCTGGTTTCGGCTGTCATCAGCCAACTGGTTGATCCACTGTGAGAGGGTGCTATTTATAAGACTGAGCTGAATACAGCTTCTCAGACTGAGGAAGTCTTTCGGATGAAAGACGAAACGTTTCTACATTTTTTTTTTGCTTTGTTTTATTTTTTGAATGTCCAGAGGACCAGACTTAGCTTTTTTAGATTTTTCTACCTGGATTATTGAGCATGCATCAGAGAATTTCAAACAATAATTATCCATGAACCAATTATGGAACTTATTACAATTCACAAATATATGGTACTTATAATTTTCACCGTTTATATATATTTTTTCAAAAGTTCACTCTTAATCAATTTCTTAAATATAAACACAGACTTAGCCTTTTTGACATTATTATCCAAACCATTCCACATACCTACCATATGCACTGTATTAATGTAGACCTACTCCTAAAACTTGCCTAAAACTCACTCCTAAAAATTAGATTTTTTATAATTTATTTTCGTAGCGCACCCGAGGCTGTTTGGAAAACGTCAAACCCAAACCATTTAAATCCAGCAGATTTGACCATTTCGTGAATCGATTTAGGAACTGTTAAGCTCAGGAACCCTTCTGATATAACGTCAGCTAAGAAATATATTTTTTCTCAGCAAAGAAATAATAGTTTTTTACCTTCATTTCTTGAAAATTCCTTCGTGGCAGCAGTCATTTTAACTGACGATGTCAGTCGACGTCATTCAGAGGCGGCCGTGGTGTAGTGGTAATGGCAGTCGTCTCCCGATCGGAAAGTTGGCGGTTCGACTCCCGGGACCCGCTCCATGTGTCGTTGTGTCCTTGGGCAAGACACTTAACCCTGAGTTGCTCCCGGTAGGACTGGAAAGCACCTTGCATGGTAGTCTGCCGCCACCGGTTTATGAATGTGTGTAGCATTCAATATATGTGTAGCACTTTGAGATTTTCAGTAATGAAAAGTGCGTTATAAATTGAATTAATTAATTACTATTCAAAACTCCGCCTTCTGTTCTCTGATTGGTCCGGTAATCCGCCTTCTGTTCTCTGATCATCCTGTGTGAACTCTCATGTGTGTATTTAAATTTGACTTCCGTCCAAACCTTTGTCCACAAAGATCACAAGCAAATGGTTTCTGTCCTGTGTGAACTATCATGTGTTTGTTTAAATCTGACTTGCATCCAAACCTTTGTCCACAAAGATCACAAGCAAATGCTTTCTGTCCTGTGTGAACTATCATGTGTGTGTTTAAAGTTGACTTCCGTCCAAACCTTTGTCCACAAAGATCACAAGCAAATGCTTTCTGTCCAGTGGCGGCCGCCACTAGAGGGCGCTAGGGGCGCCGCTCCTCCTTGGAACTGCAGCTTTTCTTCTTCACCATTTGAATATATATATATATTTTTTTTTATAAAAGTGAAATAATAAAATAAAAATATTTCGAAATGCATGCATATATGTTTTTAGTTGTGTAGGATAAATATTTTATGAGTAATGATTGTTTTGTTTGTTTCAAAAAACGTTTTCTGATTGTGAGTGACGTACTTCCGGTTTCCCCGCTCGGCGCCGCCTGGGGGCTTTTCCCATGCTTTTCCATTGAATCTAATTATAACTATCCGCCGCTAGCGGCCGTAGTTTATGTCCCATCAGTACAAAACTTTTGGACTGTACAGGTCGCATTTTCCCCCGCCCTCGAGCCTGGACTGTCTCTTATGCCACGGATCGACAGCACTTCCGGTTCGAGCCAAGGAGGGGGGGAGCGGGGGATTCCCTCTGTTTACAGTCAGACCTGATCATCACACGGACAACTAGCGAGTAGCGACGTTGAAACAGCAGTAATTATTAATGGTGCCTTTCTACACACAGGTAAGCAAGTAATAATTAGTGAGTTTAATAAATCGCTGAGCACACATGAGCAAAGTTTGAGCTGTTTTCATCTGTGTTCGGGACATGGTGGTGTGTGTGGGACGGTGGTTGTTGCAGTCAGTCACAGTAGCTAGTAGCTCTGCTCATGGTTGTGGTGTACTGTCTGCAACATTATAAAAGTTGCTACTTGCTAGTTATAAACCCGAATGTGTGAAGACGACTCCTGTCTGTCCATCTTCAGCTCATCATGAACTGTTTACTCCTCAGAGTGTCTGTCTGTGTTAGTTAACTTTTGTCTCGTTTCGTTTAGCAGCAGTTGCAAATTTTCTGATGAATAAATCTGAATGAATAAATAAACTTTAGTTTTAGTTTAGTTAAACTTTAGTTTCATTATAAGTTGTGCTGTTGTTTCAAAGACACTAAACTTAAATAAATCAAGTAGCAGAAAGATTTAAGCATTAAATAGTTTGAATTTTTCATGTTATGAAACAGTGATTATATAATTATTTGAATTTAATTTTAATATTATAAAGATCACTGTGGATGGATCAATGCAATTGAAATAACCTGGATATTATTATTTATGTTGTATTAAGAAAGTTAAAATGTGATTACATATGTGCACACAAAGCACTTCAAGCAATGTGGAAAATGCTAAAAAAAATACATAATTAATGTGCCTTCTGTACTTTCTTTACAGAAAAAAATCCACACAACACCTTCATCTCTACACATCTACCACCTGTGTAACAGACAGAGAGACAAAATGGAGCAGGAGACATTAAATAATTCAGTGAAGTCACTGAAAAAAAAATCTCAAAAGTGAGTATTTTCTTCTCAGACCTGGCTGGATTCTCCGGCTTTTTTTCAAGATCGCCAAAGAGAACCAGCATTCTCGATGAAGTGGTGGCCCACAGAGTTCCAAGAGCAAGCACAGTGAGGTGGAACTTCCACAGCCGAGCTGTGAACACTGTTTTTGAACACAAAGAAAAACTGCTCCAGTGTTTTGAAACCATCAGGGACTCAGGAAAGTTTGATCCTACCACTGTTAGAGAAGCTGGAGGCTTTGTTCGGCTGCTGGAGGATGAAAGCTTCAGCTTTTTCCTGAAACTGTTCCATCTGGTCATGCCTCATGTGGACATTCTCTACAACCAACTCCAGAAGCGGACCATCGACTCAGTCTTTGTTCAGAGAATCATGCAGCAGTTCACAGACCACATTCAAAAAATCAGGTACCGGTAAATTGAAATTAATGTGTATGTTGTGCTGTTTAATATTACTGATACAGTATTTTGTTAATGTCTTATGATTGAACTACTTCACATTTCTTGTTATTTTACCTGGTGACTAAAATATGAACACTGTTCTCTTATGGTCCTGCAGAGACTCACTCCCTACTATTTGTGGAGAACACAGTGGCAGTGTATCCCAGATGGCCAAGAAACGCCGCACACTGGGCCCTGGTGAACGTCAGAGGATAGCTACAGAGGTGAGCAGCTAAATGCATGATGTAGGTCTTTTACCGTACAATGTTTTTCATCATATTAGTTCTGTATTTTGAAAAAGTGAGGAGCACTACATCTTTCTAATTACAATGTCAATTTGAATTGTTGCTATTAAATGTACACATATACTCATAAATTGTTAGATGTTAAATAATTAGAAAGCTGACTAGCCATTTCCCTATCCTCTTGAATACCAGGAAAAATAAATATTGTCCATGCCCAATATTTTATTATTCATATGGAAGAGAAAGGTGCCAAAACCCACCCTTTCATATTTAGCATAATTGAAAAGCACAAAATCAGTCAGAGAATCTTTATTGCCATTTGCACCACATGTGGTACATGTGATGAAACAAGATTATGTACACAGGGTCCCAGTTACATCCACCAATAAAATGTAAGAGAAAAACAGTAATAACATCTAAGATATGAACTAAGAAATACATCTACTAACAATACACTAAGCACTAATATCATAGAAAGCATTACTCCAAACAGCAGCACAAACATGAGTCTGTATGAGCAGATGGGCACGAATGAACACAGAAACATGAAACAGATCAGCAGCAACATGTGATATTTCAAAGTGATTCTTCTGGTTAGAGATTCATGAGTCTTAACAGCCTCAGGGTAGAAGCTGTTCCTCAGTCTCTGTAGAGAGCAAAAAGAGTTAATTCAGTAATATGCTGTGGGTGGGAGATATTCAGGTGTACAGATGTCCTCCAAGGAGAACAAATTTAAACTGCTGTTAGTCAGGAGGCTATTTTATTAAAGTGGTGCATTCATTTTTTAGGTTTGTGACACAATCTTGGCCCATGTAAAACAAAGATTTACCTTCACAAATCATCTGATCAGTGCTACGCTGCTGCAGGCAGACAGATTCCAGCATTACCACAGTCATTTCCCTGAAGCAGCACTGAACTCCACCATGGAGGCGTACCCACTGCTGAACAAGAACAAGCTGAAAACTGAACTGGCTCTCATCTACAGCGATGAAGATTTCAGGAGCTGCAGTGGTGCTGTGGCTCTGTACGAGCTCTTCATGGGGAACAATCTTCATGACACCTTCTCAGAGACTGTGACTCTGCTGAAAATCCTCATCACAACTCCTATGACCACAGCTGAGTCTGAGAGATGCTTCTCAACACTGAAGAGAATAAAGACCTTCCTCAGGAACACAATGTCACAGGATCGACTCAATGCATTGGCCATGCTCTCCATGGAGAAAAATCTGGTCAAAGCCGTCCCTGACTTCAACCAAAGAGTCATTGAGAAATTTGCTTCTCTCAAGGATAGAAGGGCAAAATTTATGTACAAAACGTAGAACACTGCTTTTGTTGAAATAGTTCATTTAACTACACAGTGTGATACCTTAGCGTTTAGAGCTGAAACACTACAGAGGGTGGTGCAAACAGCAGAGAACATCACTAGTAGCAGTCTCCACAAAAAGAACATCTACCACAGCAGACATCTGTGTAAAGCACACAGCATCATCAAGGATCACCTCCAGTCTGCACAAGGGCTCTTCCATCTACTACCCTCGGGCAGACAATACAGGAATCTGTCATCACACACAAAAAGACTAAAGGACAGCTATTATCCACTGGCTGTCAGATTACTGGACTCTCAATAAATAACACTAAACAACTGGCAATAACTTTGCACCAAGCCACATCTGTGACAACAAAATTTGTTGTCACAGATGTGGCTTGGTGCAAAGATGTGGCTTGGTGCAAAAGCTAATATTTGTTGAACAAATATTAGCTTGTGACAGTAATTATGTGCAATATATATCACATAATTACTGTCACAAGCTAATATTAGCTTGTGACAGTAATTATGTGCAATATATATCACATAATTACTGTCACAAACTAATATTAGCTTCTGACAGTAATTATGTGCTATATATATATATAATATATATATGTATATATATATAGATATGTGTGTGTAGCTTAAATTACAACCTTGAACTACTTATTCATTTAAATACATCCTGTTGCACCATTGAAATTCTACCATGTTGTTTTTTACTATGTTTGTAGGACCTTGTATTACTTTTTCATTTGTAGGTACTTTATTTTTGTACCTTTATTGCATGCTTTAGTATTTTTTTTTGTTTGTTCTTTGTTGTTTTAGTGAGTTAAATTGTTGGTTCTCAATCTGAGCATTTCATTGTACTGTTGGCCTAGTTTTAATCTGCATTTGATAAATAAACACCAGAAAAACTTGAAACGTTATTTTTTCATTTTTGAGAAAATAGCCCCCCCTGGTGGTTAACTGAGGAACCGCCACTGTTTCTGTCCTGTGTGAACTATCATGTGTTTGTTTAAATCTGACTTGCATCCAAACCTTTGTCCACAAAGATCACAAACAAATGCTTTCTGTCCTGTGTGAACTATCATGTGTCTGTTTAAATCTGACTTCTGTCCAAACCTTTGTCCACACAGATCACAAACAAATGCTTTCTGTCCTGTGTGAACTATCATGTGTCTGTTTAAAGTTGACTTCTGTCCAAACCTTTGTCCACACAGATCACAAGCAAATGCTTTCTGTCCTGTGTGAACTATCATGTGTTTGTTTAAATCTGACTTGCATCCAAACCTTTGTCCACAAAGATCACAAGCAAATGCTTTCTGTCCTGTGTGAACTATCATGTGTGTGTTTAAAGTTGACTTCCGTCCAAACCTTTGTCCACAAAGATCACAAGCAAATGCTTTCTGTCCTGTGTGAACTATCATGTGTTTGTTTAAATTGACTTGTCCAAACCTTTGTCCACAAAGATCACAACAAATGCTTTCTGTCCTGTGTGAACTATCATGTGTCTGTTTAAAGTGACTTCTGTCCAAACCTTTGTCCACAAAGATCACAAACAAATGCTTTCTGTCCTGTGTGAACTATCATGTGTCTGTTTAAATCTGACTTCTGTCCAAACCTTTGTCCACACAGATCACAAACAAATGCTTTCTGTCCTGTGTGAACTATCATGTGTCTGTTTAAAGTTGACTTCTGTCCAAACCTTTGTCCACACAGATCACAAGCAAATGCTTTCTGTCCTGTGTGAACTATCATGTGTTTGTTTAAAGTTGACTTATGTCCAAACCTTTGTCCACAAAGATCACAAGCAAATGCTTTCTGTCCTGTGTGAACTATCATGTGTTTGTTTAGATAACCCTTTCTGTTAAATCTTTTCCCACAGTCTTTACAACTAAATGAGGTCTGTTTTGACTGTCTTTTCTCGACTGAGCCTCCAGTTTTCTTCACTTCAACACATTCCTTGACAACCAAACAACTTGAAGACATCACTGACTGACTCGTCTTGTGAAATTGTTTCCCACGCTCAGTGAAGCTGCAACATTTGTTGACAGTGTTTACGCCTGACTCAGGAGCTCTGCTCTTCTTCCAGTCTTTGTCACCGTCTTCAGGTTGTGACCCAGAGTCTGATAAGTCTTTTAGCTGAGAGTCAGAGTCATTCACATCATCACCTTCATCATCCTCACTGACTTCAGTCTCTGAAGAGCTGCAATCATCTCCATAAGTATTTAGATCTGGGTTCCTGGTAGTCTCTGCTCCTCCACAGTCCTCTCCACCAGTTGATGCTTTCATCTGGTCAGCTGAACTGCTGGTTGGAAGATCTTCCTCTTTTACTTGGTGCTGATGAAGCTGTAAAAATAGATGTTTCTCTTCATCTTCCTCACTCTTCAAAGGAACAGCAGTGAATGCAAACCCGGGGTCATCAGTCTCTGTTTTCACACAAAACTGCTCTCCCTCTTGACTGGTCCACAGTTCCTCATCTTCCTCCTTTATGTTGAGGGTCTCTGGATCCTGTTGATCCACCCCAAGCATCTGTACCTCAGGAGCTTCTTTAATCAGAACCATCTGCTGAACATCTGCAGGGATCACAGAAAACGTGAACATCAGGCACAAATATAACTTTAAATTCACACATACAGCGATGCTTGAAAGTTTGTGAAGCCTTTAAAACTTTATAAATTTCTGCATAAAAATGACCTAAAACATCATCAGATTTTCACACAAGTCCTAAAAGTACTGTAGATAAAGAGAACCCAGTTAAACAAATGAGACAAAATATTATACTTGGTCATTTATCGAGGAAAATGATCCAATATTACATGATTTTTCCTGAGATTTGTCAAGCTGTTTTATCAGTAATGCACAAAAATAAATTAAATATTGACGAGAGCATGTACTTCCGGTTCCGGCGAGCTGACGAACAGCTGCTCCCTCTGGTCTCTCTGTAGTCTTTATCATCAAACTGACCCGTTTTTTTGAATTGGAGACTAAAGTTGGTCCACCTTCCAACTGACTCAGAGAGCCGAACTGGACCGTCCCAAAAAAAAAAAAAAATTCCGGCCCAGGACCGGCCGCTACACTCCACCGGTCATTCTGCAAGCCAGGTGAGTCCTCGAGCTGGGGAGCACGAAGCCCCAGTGTTTCTTTGCCACGCTCACTGGATCCAAACTGAACTTCCCATCTGGATCTGTGGTTCTCCTGGTTCAAACAAGATTCGCAGGGAAGTTTTCTGCTGACTTTTCTGCTGCCCTTTGTTTGTTTGAATTGGCCTCGTGGCGTGGGGGGAAGTGTACCTGGTCGAACCTGTGCCCCAGGACCAGAACTGAACCAAGTTGGCTGTGGGGGACTTCGTTCTACATTAAAGCCGGTCTCACCACCGTGGGAACCGCTGCTCTCACCTGGAGTCACTGGAGGTGACGCCGGCTGCTTTGAAGTGCTGCTGAAACTGAACGGGAGCAGAGATGGGCAGTAACGACTTCAGCCTCTTCGTGGGAAGGTGGCCTTTCGTGCTATGGTGATCGGACGAGCAGAATGACGTGAAGCGCGGAGTGGCTGCAGCTGCGCTGTTTTGGTGCTTGTTTTCCCGCTGCTGCTCCCTGCTGACCTGAAACAGGCTTGGACCATGCCTTTAATTTCAGGAGGATCTTCTGGCAGTTCACTCTACTATCCATCCATCCATCCATTTTCTTCCGCTTATCCGGGGTCGGGTCGCGGGGGTAGCAGCCTAAGTACTGCCTAAGAGTTTACTCTACTATTTGCTGCAAATTATTTGTTTCTATTCGTTGATTCTGGGTCCAGCTTCTGTCCCCCATGGCCATCTTATTCACAAGGGGGCTGGGGTCCCCCTCAGCCCAATTCAAACTGTAGTTGGGCCTTGAAGTATTAATGTTTTTCTGACTAAATGTTTATCAATTTTTAAGTTAAGAATTAATGCTTAATGCAACACTTGTGAGAAAAAACATTTTAGTTTAGTGTATGTTTCATTAAAGCCTTGAAGAGGGAGGGGGGTTTGTGCAGTCTTACTTCAAAGGCCCAGAGTTTCTTGGAGGATGGGCCCGTCCTTCTCTGAAAAGCCATAAGGTCTTTGATGAAGTGAATGCATATCACCCATCCCACTTCAAGCCTGGCAGTTCTTCTGAAAGGGAGTTAGGTTTCCATGTATCTCACGGCCAATTTTGTAAGATGTTGATAGAGCACAGCTCAGCAATTAAGGGCAAACTGACCTTATAGCTGATAGATGAAACAGAAAGCTTTTGGACTGTCTTGAAAAACAAAGTTTGATTGAAAACATGTTTGATGGGAGTGAATGAAGTCATTTACTCACAACGGTATAAATAGAGAAGCGCTCGGATAAACAATTTGAGGGTCTGCTGCGAGTCCTGATCAGACGTCGAGCTGCATGATGTATATTCCGAGCCAAACTGTGAGGCCTTCCCAGTTTGTGTCAAGGTGAGGAATAATGAGTTACATCAATGCCTTGTTTGTGTGTGCGGTTAGTACTGTAGCGAGATTTAAATAGACACGTTTATCTTAGCAGGAAAACTGTTTGACTTGTATATCTGAAGAGATGTACAACTGTTTGTGTATCTGAACATGTATGTTTTTACTTTTTCTGTCACAAGACTTCTTTAATAAATATTCATTATTTTTAATTAAGTCTGTTTGTTTTCTTCCAAACCAGTGAGTGTGCCCACCTTTCAAGAATCAAAAAAGATGATGAAACATTAACCATTTGGGTTGATCAATTATTTCATAGAACAGGCCTCCACAACTGATTTGTTTGCCCATTTAACTTGTGACGCTTTATGGTCTGAGACTTTTCTGCACCATTCATATTATTGCCATTATTTTCAGATCTCAGACAATCTGGAATCACTGAATCTTATTAACATATCTGGATCTGCCCATCACTGCAACTTTCACTGTTTTTGGGTTCTGAATGATCGTGTCTTCATTGATGTTTCTCATGGTTCAATTATGGGGGCTAAATGTCACACTGTTAACTCCTGTAATTACACATCAGTGACAAAGAAGTCAAGAAAATGTCTGATAATAATGTTATTGATCTCAGGGATTCACCCCCCCCCCCACTAACTATAGTACACCAAATGACTTTAAAAATAAGTCTGGTCTTCGTTTCCTGCATGTAAACACTCGTAGCCTTCTAAAAAAAACTTCAGGTCAGTTCTTCTGGGGCAGATGTGATCTTCATCTCTGAAACTTGGCTCAACAAATCTGTTCTGAATAATGATCTGGTAATCAATGGATTTAAGATCTATCAATGTGATAGTGGAAAAAAGGGGGGGGTGGAGTCGCTATCTACATCAGAGATTCTTTGGCTGCCAGTATTGCGTCTAAAAAAACAATCCCAAACCAGTTTGAGGCTTTAGATGTGAACATCCCTTTGAAAGGAGGTCAGATCTTATCTGTAGTGGACTGTTATCGTCCCCCCTCCGCAACACCCGAGGCTCTGTCCTCCCTGACAGAATTCATAGGAAATTTAAAATACAATGAAATTTTGGTGGCAGGAGATTTCAACATTGACTGGGATAAGTCGACCCCCCTCTGTGATAAATTCAAGGAATGTTGCCTATCTCTCAATCTAACCCAACTCTAACTCTCCCACTAGACCAAACAAAAATTGTCCTGAAGAATTTTCCATCTTAGATCTGTTTCTAACAAATATGCCTCACAAATTCCCTGGTACAGGTGTATTTGCTAACATTCTAAGTGATCACTGTGTGATAACAGCTCTTGGCACGATTAAACTTCCTCCTTCTAACCCAGAATAATTCAAAAAAGGGATTTGAAACATTTTTGTGAACAGTCATTCCTCTGGGATCTATCCCACTTTGATTGGCAACGTATTCTATTAATCAATGACGTGAACACCGCTTGGAACTATTTTCATAATAGTTTCATTTACTTTTGCCCTTTATCCACAGGGCCTGTTCGCGCTCATTCGGTCTCATTCGTAACTAGTTAACAACTAGTTATGGAGTGTACCCACAGGGCCTGTTCACGTGAAACCAGACCTATTTTGGGACCTTCTTGACTGGGGTACATAGGTCTAGTTCTTGTAGGGTCCAGTTATGACATCAGCACAGTGTGGTCACTGATTGGTCAGGGGGCGTATTCCTAGGTCTGAGGGCGGAGATTCAGTCTTCCAGGAAATGCAAACTGCCATCCCGTCAAAATCGAGAACAACAAGTCGGAGGAGCATATTTTTTAGAATTAACACAGGCTAATAATTATGTCACAACCGTGGTCAAACGCGGAGGTTCAGGCTTTTCTGTATTTGCTGGCCGATGAAAATAGTCAGAGGGAGCTGGATGGAGTGACGTGCAATGAAAAGATTTTTCAAGAGGTGTCTGCGCAGGTGAGTGTTTTCTAACTTTAAACATATTTCCAGTGAGTCATGCAACTGTTTCTTAGCTTTTTTGGACTGCGAAAAGACAGTTTCAGAGACTGGCATCAGGCAACAGCCGAGAGGCTTTTAGGAAAAAAGAAAAAAATATATATGGCGGAACGGCTCGTTTCTCTGTAATTTAACAAGAAAATAACATAAACAATTATTTGTTAGCTCGAAATTATAGCAGAGGTGTGTCTCAGTCTATCCATCCATCCATTTTCTTCCGCTTATCCGGGGTCGGGTCGCGGGGTACCAGCCTAAGTAGGGAGGCCCAGACTTCCCTCTCCCCAGCCACTTGGAACAGCTCCTCTGGGGGAATCCCAAGGCGCTCCCAGGCCAGCCGAGAAACATAGTCCCTCCAGCGTGTCCTGGGTCTTCCTCTGGGTCTCCTCCCGGTGGGACATGCCCGGAACACCTCACCAGGGAGGCGTCCAGGAGGCATCCTAACCAGATGCCCGAGCCACCTCAACTGGCTCCTCTCGATGTGGAGAAGCAGCGGCTCTACTCCGAGTCCCTCCCGGATGACCGAGCTTCTCACCCTATCTCTAAGGGAGAGTCCAGACACCCTGCGGAGAAAACTCATTTCAGCCGCTTGTATCCGAGATCTCGTTCTTTCGGTCATAACCCAGAGCTCATGACCATAGATGAGGGTGGGAACGTAGATTGATCGGTAAATTGAGAGCTTTGCCTTTCGACTCAGCTCTCTCTTCACCACGACAGACCGGTACAGCGCCCGCTTCACTGCGGATGCTGCACCTATCCGCCTATCGATCTCACGCTCCAGTTTTCCCTCATTCGTGAACAAGACCCCGAGATACTTAAACTCCTCCACTTGGGGCAGGACCTCCTCCCCGACCTGGAGAAGGCATGCTACCCTTTTCCGGCTCAAGACCATGGCCTCGGATTTGGAGGAACTGATCCTCATCCCGGCCGCATCACATTCAGCTGCAAACCGCTCCAGCGAAAGCTGTAGATCACGAACTGATGAAGCCAATAGGACCACATCATCTGCAAAAAACAGAGAAGCGATTCTAAGGCCACCAAAACGGATCCTCTCAACACCTTGGCTGCGCCTAGAAATTCTGTCCATAAAAGTTATGAACAGAATCGGTGACAAAGGGCAACCTTGGCGGAGTCCAACTCTCACCGGAAACGAGCCTGACTTACTGCCAGCGATGCGGACCAAGCTCTGACACCGGTCGTACAGGGACCTAACAGCCCATATCAAAGGGCCTGGTACCCCATACTCCCGGAGTACCCCCCACAGAACCCCCCGAGGGACGCGGTCGAATGCCTTTTCCAAGTCCACAAAGCACATGTAAACTGGTTGGGCAAACTCCCACGCACCCTCCAGGACCCTGTTGAGGGTGTAGAGCTGGTCTAGTGTTCCACGACCAGGACGAAAACCACACTGCTCCTCCTGAATCCGAGGTTCGACTATCCGACGGACCCTCCTCTCCAGAACCCCTGAATAGACCTTACCAGGGAGGCTTAAGAGTGTGATCCCCCTATAGTTGTGTAGCCGAAACGGGTGTTGATAAAATAGGGAAACTTTAGTTTAAAAAATAAATAATCTAGTTTAAAAAATAAATAATCTATTTTTAATAAAAGAAAGTGAATTTGGTTAAAAACTTTACTAAAAAAATTACCCTTAAGGCACGTAGACCCGTTGCAGAGGAGGCTTGAGACAGATTCACACACACCAATTAAATTGCACAGTTGTTTGTTTAATAAAGTACTAAATTTAAAATACACAGTTTTAAAAAGGCAATTCTAGCTCATTTCTAGAAAAGTGCAATTCACATCCATATTCTAAAAACAGGAAGGAACTCATACACACACATACACACACACACACAAACAAGACTACTGTCACCGCCTGAAGAGATCCTTTTATCGATCAGTCCAAAGTCCGCCCTGGCGAAATCCGCTGCACCCAAAGAGACGTCACTCCAACCGACGCCTGTGTGAGTGGTTGAGCTGGCATCAGTCGGCTTCAGCTCGGCCCGCAGGACGCGTGACGTAGCCCACGCCACGCCGTCCAGACAGCGGGCCCCAAACAGTCCCAGGACCAGCCGGCAGGCGAGGGACGACCCGGATGAGGAGCAGAACCAGTCGGGACAGTCCAGACCGCCGCAGAACGGCCACGGACAACCAGGAGGTAGACGTTGTCACGGACAACAGGAAGTAGACGTTGCAAAGGACAAACAGCAGCGAACACCGAGCTGCTCCACCTCTAACAGGAGAGGGAAGCAGGAAGCTTGCAACGGTGGTCGCTAAAACAGTCCATAGCGACTGAAAACACCCAATTACGCCAGCGCGTGACACAGCAAGCCAACGCCGCCGGAAGGCGGATGACGTGTAACTAACCCTGAGAGCTGGGCCAGTTTTATACCGGAAGCCAGCCCCAGATTCACCAATCGCATCACAGCAACTGTGTGGTGCATTTAATGTCCGCAGGACATCTTGCCACATTCACCCCCGCAAACTGAATCGACGTCCCGTCGAAGACCCAGCCTGCCACCAGGGTCAAAATACAAAGGCATGGCACTCCAAACCCCGAGAGCCACTCCGTAACCAGCGCCACAGTAGAGGCATGCTGGTCTAGTTGGAGTGGCCCACGTGAATCCAGAGAATACCACTCCTTACCCAGGACCTGCACCACAGTAGAGGCACGCTGGTCCCTATTAAAAAATAAATAAATTACAAGCTTAAAAACAGGTGAACCGCTGCTGTTTGTCCTTTTCACACGCATACACATAATAAAAACAAAATCTTTCCTGCCTGGACAGAATACAAAAATACAAACAGTAGTGAAAAAGTCCCAGCCTCAAACTGCAAAAACTACCAAACAACGCCAAATGTAGCCGAAACGGGTGTTGATAAAATAGGGAAACTTTAGTTTAAAAAATAAATAATCTAGTTTAAAAAATAAATAATCTATTTTTAATAAAAGAAAGTGAATTTGGTTAAAAACTTTACTAAAAAAATTACCCTTAAGGCACGTAGACCCGTTGCAGAGGAGGCTTGAGACAGATTCACACACACCAATAAAATTGCACAGTTGTTTGTTTAATAAAGTACTAAATTTAAAATACACAGTTTTAAAAAGGCAAAGCTGGGCACCGCTAATTAAAAAATTAGTTCCACAATTTCTAAAACGCTTATTAATTTTTTTAGGTCCACAATTTCAAAAGCACAAATGTCTTATGAAAATTAGGGGAAGCTAATCCAATCCGCTATTTATATATTTTCTATATTATATTATATATATATATATATATATATTTATATATAGCCGGCAGCGTTATCAATATTTGCACTACACTGCCAACTGAAAAGTAACAAAAATGATCCTAAAAGGATGAAATTACAAAAATCAAAGGATTTATTTAATACTTTACGTACATATATTCTATTCGGCCACGAAATTAACAAAAAATAGAATGATCTTTTAATCCCTAAAACCACGTTTAAATCTCAAATACACGGGTGTGTATTTGAGAGATTGAGTGTATTTGAGAGAGAAGGAGTAATCTTCACTCCTTGAGTGAAGATTCTCAGTCATCCAGGACATGGTAAATTCTAAAAAGTGCAAGGAAGGAAAAAAAAGTCTAAAGTATAGTATAATAAATAAAGTCCAGTTGTTTTTGTCTTGAACTTTTTTGAATTTATCATTATAGCCACGTTTTCATATTACGTGATACAACCGCCAACCTCATGCCATACATGTTACTGCTGCTATCTACAGTACTTTCTGTTTTTGTTTTTGGTTTGTTTTGGTTCAGTCAGAATAAATGGAAACGGTCATATCCCAGTCCAAAAATGGTTTATAAATATAGGAAAAAATCCATGAATTTGTCACTTAGGTCTATAGGCCTGTATTAATGTGTAATGTGTATCATTTCAGGTTAATCAGTCAGTTCCTGTATAAAGATCCTCTAGCTGTGGGTGTCCTTGGACAAGGATGGGACAAGTCACTGCACTGTAAAGCAAGTATGTCATGACACAAACACTCCAAACTTTGAAAATGACAGATAAAAGCAAGCGATAATGATGTTTAGAGGAGATTATAACAATAATTTTGTGTTGTTTGTCAGATGGGGAGGTGAAAACAGCCAGCCAGACATATGAAGCCATCGCTGAACTGCTGCATCAGGATCTGATCTTGTGACTCCAGACTACACATCAACTGCAACCGAATAATAATAATAATAATAATGAATTCCATTTATAATGCACTTTTCATTAATAAAAATCTCAAAGTGCTACAAAGTGTAACAAAGCAAAGATCAAAATAAAACAAGTGATAAAATCAAATAAAATCAATAATAATATCGACTAAGATCAAAGATAAAATCATGTGGATGCAGATTAGGCTTGCTTAAAAAATAAATAAAATAAAACAAGTGATAAAATCAAGTAAAATCAATAATGATATCAGCTAAGATCAAAGATAAAATCATGTGGAGGCAGAATAGGCTTGCTTAAAAAGAAAGGTCTTTATGCTGCTTTTAAAGTCAACCAGTGACTGTGGAGCTCTCAGGTCGTCAGGGAGGGAGTTCCACAGGCGGGGGGCAGCCACACAGAATGCTCGGTCTCCCATGGTCCTCAATTTGGTCCGAGGAATATGAAGTAAATTGCTGTTCTGTGAACGTAGAGACCGGGTGGATGAATATGGTGCAAGAATGTCCTTTAGATAGTCAGGTGAAGTGCCGTGCAAGCATTGATGGGTAATGAGAGCAGTTTTGTACTGAATTCTGTAGGTGACAGGAAGCCAATGGAGGTTATGGAGAATGGGTGTAATATGTTCAAATTTACGAACTCTCAACAGAATCCTTGCTGCACTGTTTTGAATGTATTGAAGTTTCTGAAGGTTTTTGCCAGGGATACCAATGAACAGGGAGTTGCAGTAGTCGAGCCTGGAGGAGACAAAGGCATGGACGAGTTTCTCAGCATCAGGAAAAGTCCCCACCGAACAGACCCCAGAGCTTCTCCTGATGCTCTGCTCTCCTGCACCTGCTGTGACAATGATGTTTTGTAAATAAAATGTCGACATTGTGCCAAAGAGGTCCTCGGTGCCTCAGTAAAAAAAATAAAAATAAAATAACAGTCCTGCATTGACAACACAAACAGGTCCTATGAACTCAGCAGAGGTCAAACAGGTACAAGCAGCTCAGTTTGTGACGGAGCAGGGGTACTGTGACTTCATGGTGTTTTTCAGAGTAGGCGTACGCTTTCTGATGTTCTTTATATGCCTGCTTATGCACAGAGAGACCAGATGATTTTACACGTCTCTCAATAGCACGGCCAGTTGCCTTCATCTTGCGCAGCTCATCAGTGTACCAAGGGGCTGAACGCGAGAAAGACACCAGTCTTGTCTTCAAGGGGGCGTGTAGGTCCAGGAGCTCCCGAAGAGATTGGTTGTAGTAATCCACAGAGTCATCTGCAGAAGGATGATTGACAGCGGTCAGGGTGTGAAGATCTGCAGACAGAACATCAAGGGAAATGTTTTTAAGGTCGCGGAACTGGATGGGTCGTTTTGGGTTTGAAGCAGGCGAAGATGAAGGCACTTCCAGGGAGATGACCCTGTGGTCTGAGACACCCAGGTCATATACAGATAAATTATTGATGAGTACAGTGTCTGTAATCACCAAATCCAGAGTATGCCCCCTGCTGTGCGTAAGGGCGTCAACATGTTGAGTGAGATTAAGAGAGTCCAAAAGAGACTTAAAATCTGTTGCCAGAGGTGAAGAAGAGTTGTCCACGTGGATATTAAAGTCGCCAAGAAAAATGGTCTTCACAGGGGAGGTGCAGAAAAAAGTGAGGAGGTCATGCATCTCTAAGTTAAATGAAACATGCGGTTTGGGAGGTCTATAAATTAATATAACATTCATCAAGAGTGGGGCTTTGAAGCTGAAAGCCAGACATTCAAAAGAAGAAAAGTCCTGAGAAGACAGATGAGACAATTTTAAATTATTGCGATAAATTACTGCCAGACCACCACCGCGGCCAGTGCTGCGGGCTCTCTGCAGATAACTGTATCCAGAGGGACATGCCTCATTCAGAGAACTGAACACCTCTGGTTGGTGCCACGTCTCTGTAAGACACATGAGGTCCAAGTTCTTCTCCAGAATGTGATCATGAATTAAACATGACTTGTTGGAAAGAGACTGCACATTGAAAAGTTCTAATTTAATACCAGTTGGAATAGGAGCTTTTTGAACCGGTTTAAGCAGACTGAAGTCCACTCCACGTTTTCCTCGCCACTTCGTGCGCAGAGGACTACAAAGGCCTACAGACGCAGCGTTCTGATGACGACACCGAGGTGCGACACGTCTTTCAGCCCAGACAGTACTAATCGAATCCGAGTTCGCTTGAGAATAAACGGTTTTCTTTCGAGAGCTTCTATGGATGTAACGAGGTCTACGCAGAAGTCCCAGTTGTTTGATGGTGGAAACAGAAAGAGGAATGGAGCAGTTGTTAAGTTCAAACAACTGCGAAGCGGAATACGTCAACATCCACGAGCCGGTGGAGGCTAGCACAGAGCTAGCCGCTAGCAGCAGGCCCACGGCTCCGAAAAAGAAATACAAGAAGCAGAGAGATGCAACTCGAACGAGCATTACCTTGAAGGAGTACAGGAGAGAGTCCAGAACAGTCCAAAGAACACAGGAAGTTGAGAGAGGCAGCAGGTAAGCGAACACTAAGTGCAGCTACGTGGTTCTCGAAGCTAAATTCGTGTTGAAGCTAGCGGGAGCTAGCAGCTCCTACTAGTGAAATTCCGGTTAGACTAGTAAAGTTTTCTATCTAATGAATCCAGCAAACAAGTCAAATCTTGGCTTCGCCACGGTCTCCCATCCTGAGCAAGCACAGTGAAAAGGAAAAACTCCCTTTTAAAAGGAAGAAACCTCTAGCAGACCCTAGGCTCAGGACAAGCGGTCATCTGCTTTGACCGGCAACTTATCATGTTTGCAGACCCACAACGCAGTCAGAAAAGACAGTTGCTCTAAAACTAACTAACTAAAACACAAAACTTAATCACAGAAAGGTAGAAATATCCGCGTCCGCTCGTACAGGACAGAGACGTACAGGTGCTGTACACAGGCAAAACGCCTGACGTAATCTGGTCAAGAAAGGTAGAAAGTAGGGGTGGGCGATATGGCTCAAAAATTATATCGTGATATTTCAGAGTATATCACGATAACGATAAATTTCGTGATATAACCCAAAAAAAAAAAGTATTTATTTGACAAAATTAACTTAACATGTTGCTTTGCAGTATTATATAACATTTAAAAAAACAACAAGGGCTAATTTGACTGAAATTACTTTATTTAGTTAAGTATTTAGTCTCCAAGTAAAACTACACCTGCACTTTAGTTTTTGTGGTGTTTTTTAATCTATATTTTGTGCAGACTTTTCAATCTAAATAACAGATCATTTTTAAAGTGCAGGTGTAGTTTCCTAAAACAACTAGCCTAAATACAATTAAGCTTAAGATTTTTTGAGCATAAATGAAACATACAACAAATTATATGTGCTTTTGTTCACGCCTCCACCAGCAACAACCTAAAACAAATTAAACCTCTAGCCAACAACATACACCAAGCAACAACAAAGAATAAACATGTAGATGAATTTATCTATTCCACCTATTCCATCCAAAACCAAAGGCTTTAAAAAAAGAAGAAAAAAAAAGAAAAGAAAAAGCTTTTCAGGAGTGAAATGCAGCACTTCCATACTGTATAAGGTATGCACTTCTCATCTCTGCAGGGGATTGGCTCTGCTTGAACCACCTGTGTGACGTCACACATGAGCAGACATGTCACACATGAGCGTTTGGACAAATAAGAAAATTAAGGTGTAAGTCACCAGTTCAACCCATAGAACTACCGTAAACACGTTTTTAGACCAAATATTGCCGATTTACACAGATACGCACAATTATGTGAGAATAAACACAGCCATAGTGCTAGATAACATTTTAAACACATTCTAGGGAGTTTATCAGCTAAAAAAGTTAATTTTGGGTTTAGTTCCACTTTAAATGAGCTGTAACTTCTACAAGTTGATCAGCTGACCATGAAACTTGTTCATGTTTCAGCTTCATCTGTTCATGCAAGAATGTGTGATTCCTCTACTGATTCATTTTTTAAACTGAACTGTGTCTGATGGAGTGAGTGGAGCCGCGCGTGTTTAACAGTTTACAGAGGTGGACACGCTGCACCGCGGCTGCTCGGAGCAGAGCGGAGCAGAGCGGGGCGGGGGAGGGGGGGACAGCTGTCTGTGCTTACAGAGCAGGGGGGGAGAGAAGCTGAGACGCGCGCGTTGTTTTTAACATTTTAGCAGTAACTAATTAGCGTTTTACACCACTACAGACTGTTGGAGGGGAGGTGCGCAGTTGTTAAAAGCGCTCGGGTGTTAAGGGGCGGGGCGCCCTGACGTATTACGTCATGAAATTAGCATATCATGATATAAGTTTTTTGCCCGGGCAAGCTTTTTATACCGGTATTACCGGTAACGATATGATATGGCCCAGCCCTAGTAGAAAGGTTCAAAGAAATGTCTGCGTCGGCTCGTACAGGTGCTGTACGCAGGCCAAGGCCTGCCGCACTCTGCAAACGAGAAAGGTAGAAATGTCCAACAAGGCTCGGTGAAAAAAAACACAGCAGAAAGTAATAAAAAAGGCTTCAAAGAGCAAAAAGTACGAGGAGCAGCGGCAGCCAAAATGTGCCCGCGTCCGCTTCCTCCACAGGTGCTCTGTCACAGGTGCTCTGTGTCTAAAGTAAAGTAACTCGGTTCACTTTATGGATCTGGTTCAGTCTAATGAGTCACTAAAGTAACCCGGTTCAATTTATGGATCAGGGTCAGTCTAATGAGTCACTAAAGTAACCCGGTTCACTTTACGGATCAGGGTCAGTCTAATGAATCACTAAAGTAACCCGGTTCACTTTATGGATCTGGGTCAGTCTAATGAGTCACTAAAGTAACCTGGTTCACTTTATGGATCTGGGTCAGTCTAATGAGTCACTAAAGTAACCCGGTTCACTTTATGGATCAGGGTCAGTCTAATGAATCACTAAAGTAACCTGGTTCACTTTATGGATCAGGGTCAGTCTAATGAGTCACTAAAGTAACCCGGTTCACTTTATGGATCTGAGTCAGTCTAATGAGTCACTAAAGTAACCTGGTTCACTTTATGGATCTGAGTCAGTCTAATGAGTCACTAAAGTAACCTGGTTCACTTTATGGATCTGAGTCAGTCTAATGAGTCACTAAAGTAACCTGGTTCACTTTATGGATCTGAGTCAGTCTAATGAGTCACTAAAGTAACCTGGTTCACTTTATGGATCTGAGTCAGTCTAATGAGTCACTAAAGTAACCCGGTTCACTTTATGGATCTGAGTCAGTCTAATGAGTCACTAAAGTAACCCGGTTCACTTTATGGATCTGAGTCAGTCTAATGAGTCACTAAAGTAACCTGGTTCACTTTATGGATCAGGGTCAGTCTAATGAGTCACTAAAGTAACCCGGTTCACTTTATGGATCTGGGTCAGTCTAATGAGTCACTAAAGTAACCTGGTTCACTTTATGGATCTGGGTCAGTCTAATGAGTCACTAAAGTAACCCGGTTCACTTTATGGATCAGGGTCAGTCTAATGAATCACTAAAGTAACCTGGTTCACTTTATGGATCTGGTCAGTCTAATGAGTCACTAAAGTAACCCGGTTCACTTTATGGATCTGAGTCAGTCTAATGAGTCACTAAAGTAACCTGGTTCACTTTATGGATCTGAGTCAGTCTAATGAGTCACTAAAGTAACCTGGTTCACTTTATGGATCTGAGTCAGTCTAATGAGTCACTAAAGTAACCCGGTTCACTTTATGGATCTGAGTCAGTCTAATGAGTCACTAAAGTAACCTGGTTCACTTTATGGATCTGAGTCAGTCTAATGAGTCACTAAAGTAACCCGGTTCACTTTATGGATCTGAGTCAGTCTAATGAGTCACTAAAGTAACCT
>JBBPBX010045393.1:9146-27053 GCA_038048925.1 Garcialebias charrua
TCTTCATGAAGCTTCACTGTCTGGCTCATGGATACAACCATTATGCCTTCAAAATGAACACAAGGACTCTCTAAGCATAATCACAGAACAGAACAGTGCCAAACATCTACATAACCAAAATTATTTTAAAATTATATACCGGTATATATTACCCAGAAGTCTTATTGGTATTATTATATTCTCAGGTAAAATACGGTAAATATTCATTAAATTAGTACCATTGATTTTTATTGTTAAACAGTGTTTGTATCAGCTGCTGTTTTCAAATGTCCTTTTTAAATTATCTTAAATTGATGTGATTTCTCCTCAGCGCTAATATGAGCAGGAGGGAGGAAGAGGGAACAGCCCCTTCTCCCTCTTGTTGTCTCAACTGCTCAGTTTCAGGCACGAGATGTGCTAAAATGAGATCCTGGTATTTAAACACATATTTACTGTACACATTTTTTTTTAAACTTTAAATATGTATCGGTCTTGATTGACTGACTGCTTTAAAAATAAATCTGACTTGACTTCTCCGCTGAGCTCACATGAGGGGAAGAAATGGGAAGAGCCCTCCTGTTGCTGTGTTTAATGTGTTCTGATGTGAGCTTAAAATGAGATTTATTGTGTTTAATGTATTTAAACACATATTTACTGTATACACAGACAGATGTCACACAGAAATAATTAAAAAACTTTTATTAAAATATGTACAAACTTGACTGCTTAGAGGATTTCTGCTCAAGTGAGCCCACGTCATGACCCAAGGGAGGGGGAATAGTCTTTAACTGGGCAAAAAAATACCCCACCAACGATCGACCAAAAGTCACTCATCGTTCTGTTCTTCGTCCTCCTGTGTCCATGAAAGTCATCTTCTTCAGTGTCAGAACTGGAGGCTCAAAGAAGCGTTATCACACACTGGCTCCTTGTCGCTCTTGACGTCACTCTTCCTCGTCCTGTCCGCATCATCACGCAGCAGTCCAGCCTTTCGAAATCTGTTGATGATAGTGGATTTTTTACACTGCCCCACGCTGTCAGGATCCACTGGCAAACTTGGGCAAAAGTTGCTTTGTGCATGTGGCCAGTATTGGTAAACTATTTCACACCACTTGTCATCCAAGCCTCACACACAGTTCACAGTGCTGCTTTAAATGCACGGTTCACACTGATGTGGAGTGGCTGCAGATACTTCGTCGTGCCCCCAGGGATCACAGCTGAAAAAGTTTGTCTTCTTGATTGCTGCTTTCACAGGATCTGTAGTGTTAGCCCTCATGCTGTCCAGAATGAACAATGTGAAAAAAAATCCCCCACTAGCTTACCATAACATTCCTTCAGCCAGTCCTTCATAAGGCTTTCCATCATCCATCCTTTCTTGTTAACTCTCAACGATATCTTTCGGTAGATTTTCTTTTGGCGTCGTTATCCACTTAAAATCACCATTGGAAGCTTTTGTCCGGATGGTGTGCAGCTCAGAATGCACGTGAAATGTGTTCGCTCATGGCTGGTTGTTTTCAGCGTGATGGAGGACTCGCCTTTCTTGTTAACAGTTCTAGAGGGCGGCAGGTCAAATGTTAAAGGCACTTAATCCATATTTATGATCTCGTCTGGCCCAATGGAATTTTCCTCCATCTTTTCTTGAGTAAAAGTGCGAAAGTTTGTACGTTTTTTTCTCGTAGTCTGGAAAGAGTTGCTGACACAAAGTCACAAAGTCCCTGATGGAAAGGTCTTTTTCGTCTCATAAATCTCAGACACCACAATGGCCCACCATTAAAATCTTCAATCTGGTTATTGGTGGCGATTGTTTTGGCTTTCAGTCGGATCTACACGGTGGAAACCCCTCGGCCGTCTGCTCTCTGTGTGTTCACCCAGTCTTCCAGAATGTTTTCAAGTTCGGGACATCTGCCTTTTCTTCCTCTCAAAGCTTTTGTTGTTTCTTGTTGTTTTTGTCTCCAGCGCCTGATCATCGACTCGTTGATGCAGAGCTCACGTGCGGCAGCTCTGGTTCCTTCTACGACAGCCAGGTCGATAGCTTTTAATTTGAAAGCTGCATCATAAAAAAATCCTCTGTGCGTTTTGCATTATGGATGAATGAGCAAAGTCTGTGCGCGAGGCATAAAATACAGTAACAGATCTGAAGAACCTGAAGAATTTAGTGCTTGTGCATTACATTTACAGTAGCTAAGTTTCACTGGTCCACTGTGACCTGTCACAGGTGTATTTTATTGATCAGATTTTTTAACCTTAATAGGCGTGTTTCCATCAAGGTTTCTAGGTGCGCATTATGAAGCATCGCATCAGAAAAGCTAAATGGAAACGGCATAATTCGAGTTAACTTCCTCTAAGTCGCTCTAAAGTTTATACGCTCGCTTGAGGTAGTTTTTGGGGAGTCGATTCAGAGCTGAGTCGGCTAAACGACAGATGGAAACAGATTAGCCGACTCAGTTCTGCCGCAGCGAACATTCACGTCACGTGACTGATCAGCTGTTTCCGCTCCGGACAACATGTAACATCGCTAAAACTAGTTGGCATGACAGAATAAATACAACTTGCCCGATAGCAACACATACCTGAAATATTCTCTCCATTTTGCCGAGATGTCTGTTTTCAAACGCTACTTCCTGTTTACTGTGGAAGTGCGTAACGCTGACGTCTGACGTATGGCGCTGACGTGTGACGTAATGACGCTGACGTCTGACGTAGAGACGCTTTGCGTGGCATTGCAGATGCGCTTCAAGCCAGTTAATGGAAACACTTCTGATCCTCATAATTTTAATTTACATTTTAGCGAAATTTTCTAAAATTCGCTCAAAAATCGAATTTAAATTGGATGGAAACATAGCTACTGTAAACCAGAAGCCTCATTAATGCACGTGCATCTTGGAGGAAGGGTCAGTGACAGTATCATTGGTCATTAAGGTTAGACTTCTGGTCACATGATGACAGAGTGGGTGGAGTTATGGTAGGAAATCTGAAACTGTGAGCGAGAGGTCTGGATCTGATCTGATCTGAGGGTGTTCACTCTGTTTAAAGACCGTGTAAAGTGAATTTCAACATTTTCTTCAATAAACATTATAAATGTCATAATGGTAATCTTGTAAATGAGTAAAAAGTCTCAAAATTGTAGCTCAATTAATTTTGGAGTTATAGAGCAAACTGTGTATAAACATTTTTCTGTTTCAGGATTTTTTAGGCGTGTTTTAAACGTGACCGCGTTTCGTCACGCGGTCCTCATTAGTATAGCCCCACCCCCTGCAGCTCCAGCCGTATAAATTCGCCTCGGTGGAGCCGTTCACTCGCGAATCGCAGATAGCATCAGATAGCAATAGCATAGATATTTTGTTCATTGTTAGCTAGCTAATCAATTATGCCTCGTTCGTGCATCTTCCCTGGATGTCGTAATGGTCAGGGCACCCGTACAAATCATAACATGTTTTTATACTGCGTGGTATTATACCGAGTATCTGTAATGCCTGGATAGGACAATGGTTAGAGCGCTTGCCTTCCGTCCCAAACCCCACGGGTTCAAATCCCGCATGGTACAACTCTTTTTTTTTTTTATTACTATTTTTTTTTTATTCATTCCAGATTAAAAACACACAAGAAAACTATTTACAAAAACAGCGTAACTCTTGGAAAAAGTAGCTGCTGTTACAGACAGAACTCAAATAAAGACAGAGCAGGTTTACTGGATCTCTGCTGCCTGCCTCTCCACCTCCACACAGTCAGCGCAGCTGCGCTGAAACCACGCCCACGCACTGACACGCCCCCAGCGTTCCAGGGCAAGGCAAAATCATGTTTTTTCATGATTTTTGAGACTTAATTTTATAAGGTAAACAATGTTTTTAATCAGTCAGACTTATATGGGTGATTAATAACACATTTATGCCATGTGACAAACTAAAAACACACATTTAATTTCACTTTACACGGTCTTTAACAAAAGCCTGCCCACAAGAGGGGCGGGCGCTGGGTGGTCGTATTTGTCCCCAGCTCTGTCAAAGGAAAATGTTATTCAGCAGCAGGAAAGTGCTGAGAGATGACAGGAAGTCTGTCAAAATAAAATATAAAAATATAAATGATTAAAAGTGTGAAAAAATACATAATTAAGACGCTCCTGCAAATAAACCGCGGTGTACAAAGTGTGAGACAAAAATAGCAGCTTATACACCGGCAGTTACAGAAGATATCCTCATTCCTTTACTGAGTCTTATGACCCACACAAAATGAGTGACATAACACTTTCTGCTGTCTCTTCAACAAACCAAAAAGTAGCATACTTATTAGAATGAGGACACTCAATCTGACATGAATCTTCAGTGCAGAACTAGCTGTGTATGTTTTTTTCATGAAGGAAAACGAAAGTTACATATGTAACTACGGTTCTATGAATCCCAGATGATTGCCAGAGGGCGGTGCTGAAAGCATTGAATGTTCCAGCCACGGAATGTTTTGTTTTGTTTTTTGAATGTCCAGAGGACCAGACTTAACTTTTTTAGATTAGACACTGAATGTACCATTCGCTTATGTGCTGTTCCGAGTAATAATAACAACGATCACGCGTGTGACCGGATGACTAATCAGAGGCTATATAGCCTAGCGTCATCCGCGACTCTGCTCCAACAGAATCTTCTCGTGGAAAGCAAGGATTCTGAGTGACAGAGAAGCTCTGGCGGTCATCCGGGATTCATAGAACCATAGTTACATACGTAATTTTTGTTCTATTTCATCCTTCCTGACCGCCAGAGGGCGGTGCTGAAAGCACTGAATGACTAATACCAACGATGTCACGAGGAATCCTGAGCACCTACCTCACTGAGGAGGCCCAGAGGACCCTTGCAGAAACCCTTGGTCCAGGGGATGAGGGGTGGCCACGTTAACTCTGTAAAGTCTGGTGAACGTGCTTGGGGAAGCCCATTATACGGCAGCACATATTGCTTCCCTTGGAACCCCTCTCAGGGCAGCCCCACAAGCGGACACGCTCCTGGCAGAATGGGCCTTGACTGACTGGCAGGGGATCATGCCTCGCGGTGTAGGCATGGCAAATTACATCCACGATCCAGTGGGAGAGGCGCTGTTTGGAAAGAGGAGAGCCTATCCTAGGCCTCTAATGCCTCTTTTCCACCGCTCGGCTCGGCTCGGGTTGGATCGGCTCAGGTCGGCTCAGTTCGGGTCGGGTCACATCTATGTTCTGTTTCCACAGCTTTTTTGTACCCCTTCTGTGGGCGGGGTCCAGAATCCTACTCGTCTTACCACATGGTGGCAGTAGTGTTCCTCAAGCTATTTACTACAGTACTAGCCACCACTAGAAGAAGAACACAATAAAGACTTTGTTTCACATATTATCAATTCTATCAAAAACCACAAAGCTGATATTTTTCAAAAAAATCTAGTGTGATCACAACATGTTCATATACGAAATGTATCCTGTTGGAGTTATTTGAAATAAAATTCAATGTTTTATAGACATAAATGTGTCAACCTACGTCCATTATTTTCTACTTTGTTTCACATATTATCAATTCTATCAAAAACCACAAAGCTGATATTTTTCAAAAAAATCTAGTGTGATCACAACATGTTCATATACGAAATGTATCCTGTTGGAGTTATTTGAAATAAAATTCAATGTTTTATAGACATAAATGTGTCAACCTACGTCCATTATTTTCTACTTTGTTTCACATATTATCAATTCTATCAAAAACCACAAAGCTGATATTTTTCAAAAAAATCTAGTGTGATCACAACATGTTCATATACGAAATGTATCCTGTTGGAGTTATTTGAAATAAAATTCAATGTTTTATAGACATAAATGTGTCAACCTACGTCCATTATTTTCTACTTTGTTTCACATATTATCAATTCTATCAAAAACCACAAAGCTGATATTTTTCAAAAAAATCTAGTGTGATCACAACATGTTCATATACGAAATGTATCCTGTTGGAGTTATTTGAAATAAAATTCGAATTTTTATAATTTATTTTCGTTGTGCAAACACAGGTTTTGGAAAAAGTCAAAGCGAAACTACTTTAAATGCAGCACATTTGACCATACGTGACAATATTAAAGCGTGGTTAAGCTCAGGAGCCCTCGTACTATTAAAGTCAGCTATGAAATATATTTTATATCTGTTCATTGAGCTACATTTAAAGACATAAAGCCGCCCGCGCGCCGCGTGTTACTCGTGGCGAAACTACTTTTTAAAATCGTGCAGTTTTGAGCAGTACGTGATTTTATTAAGGACACGTTCAGCTGAAGACCCATCTTTGCTATAAATTTAAAAAATAACAATTGTTTTTACCGTGTTATTCATGTAAAAGTCCTGCCGTGATAGCTTCCCTCGCTTCCGTAAAAACAGCTCTCGTCTCCTCCTCCCTCCTTCCGGAGCGGGTGAGCTCGCTTCAGTACACCTCTGAAAGCAGCCCGAAAATCTCAGGAAATCTCGCGCGGCTCCGCTCGGAATAGCCGGTGGGAAAGGATGAAAGGGGGTCTCTGCGACGCACATATGACGTAACATCCGACCCGAGCCGACCGGTGGAAAAGGGGCATTANNAGAGAGCCAGTGCTTAATGTCATTTAAGCAGTTGACAATAGTGTTTGAACTGAGTGAGGGGTTGAGAGTGATCGACAGATAGATTTGTAGATCGTCTGCATACATATGAAAAGACATTATGGCGTGCAATGATTGATCCTAATGGCAACATGTAGAGAGAAAAGAGAACTGGCCTCAGAATGGAACCCTGTGGTATGCCAGACGTCAGAGGGGTTGATGAAGAGGACAGATCACCTATCATGACAGAAAAAGTTCTCCCGGTTAGGTATGATCTGAACCACTCAAGCACAACTCCCTGGAGGCCAACCTGCTGGGACAAACGTTTAATTAGAACCTGGTGGTCGACGGTGTCAAAAGCTGCTGAAAGGTCTAACATAACCAGCAGAACATGTTTTTTTGCATCCAGGGACAGAAGAATGTCATTCTGTACTTTGAGCAGTGCTGATTCAGTGCTGTGACAGGCTATGAAACCAGACTGAATTTTTTTCAAACAGGTTGTTGAGCTCTAGAAAAGATTGAAGTTGAACAAAAACAATTGTTTGATAAAAACCTTTGATAAAAAATGACAGATGGGAAACTGGCCTGAAATTAGAGAGAGCTGTAGGATCCAAGCCTGGTTTTTTGAGAAGAGGCCTGAACACAGCATGTTTGAAAGCAGATGGCACAAAACCTAGAGTTAGACAGCTGTTAATGAACGACAAAACACAAGGACCAATTACATCAAAGGACTGTTTGAACATTTTTGAGGGAATGATTTCCAGAGAACAGTTTGTTGGTTTCATCTGCTGACCTACCTTGATGAGGTGAGGCACTGAAACCAGGTCGAACTCGTCAAAAGCAGCGGTGGTTATTGCAGACGTACATGACTGGACAGTGTTTGATAGGCTGACAATGTTCTGCCTGATAGAGTCAATTTTGTTGACAAAGAAGCTCTGAAAGTTGTCACAGGTAGACTGAGTGGCAGTTTTCAGAACATTGACAGAGGGATTGATGACGGACTGAATTGTGCTAAATAGCATCCTCGACCAGTTGCAGCTGGTGGAGATTAAATTGGAGAGGTATTGTGACTTGGCCTGCTTAACAGCATTTTGATAATCACAGAGACAGTCTCTCAGTATTCCCTGTGTTAATTCTACGTGAGTGAGGTTAGCCGCAGGACCTTGCAACAAGTCCTCACTCCAGCCTTTCTCCGGTAACGGGTCCTGAACTTTTATCCTTGCACACGAGTATTACCCGATATGTCTCCAGATCAGTTAGGAATAAGGCTGAGACGAGGTAATTCAACCAGACTGTTACTGTCTCCGATCTGCAATGTCATATCCTCGTTTCACCCCGATAGATAGCCTGACTTAGCAGAATGGAGTCAGATCGTATCTCACGGAGAAACATGCATTAAACGACAGCTTACCTCTAGTAGATAGTAATTGTTATCCGTCTGGTTAGTTTTAGAACCTAGGAAAATAAGGTTCCAGGATATTGTTTTACTCTTTTTGGCTAATAAAACCATTCAAAACCTCCAGTGATATTGTTGTTATCTTTGAACCAAGTTTCCCATCATTTAATATCAAGGTGAGTCAAATGAAAAATCCAAATTTGTACATTTTATATTCTTTAATATTTAATAGTTGCAAGGGGTAACAGCATAAGCACTACTTACTACAGAAAAAGATTTAATCAGGTTACATGATTTGCATTTAAAGAGATAAAAGATTCAACAGCTCACCAAAAGATGTCTTCCACTCGCTGGGTTTAAGGTGTTTCTTGTAATTGAATTGAGTTGCAATCCAATATATAATTTGTATAATCTTCTAAAATGTTGGTTTATTCTACAATAATCTGATTCCAATTAAATATATTCACTTCCATCCAGGTAATCTTGTTGTGTTCCAACTTGTGTTTTTATTTCCACCAGAAAACTTTGTTTTATAATCCCATCAGGAAATCTTGTTGTTTTTTCTACAGAAAAACCTCTAGGTGATGCTGTTACACTCCAGTCAGAAGTCTGCACTCCAGCAAACTGGACAAATCTTTGTTTAATCCCACATAGGAAAAGCTTGTGTTTTTAATCCTAACAGAAAGGAAGAATTGGTAATTCAGGCTTTAATCCATTCAAGACCGGTTGTACGGTGTTGATGAACAAAACTCTCGTAGCGGTGTTTCCTTAGCTCCAAACAAGCAGTTTTTCCAAGGCTGGATGGTCTTGCACTCGGCAAAAGCAGCTTTTATCCACTCCAGTAGATTGAAGAAATCTTCTTTATTTTTTAATCCCACAGAAAAACCTCCAGGTAATTCTGTTATGTTAAAAATCCCAGTTGTAATCCATCAAAACTGTTCAGGGCTAAAAAATCTGGTAATCCTCCCAGGCAAATCAATTATTCCTCAAAAGTGTTATCCATTCAAAGATATTGTAATCCATTCAGTTGTTCTGCGATGCTGATGAACAAGGCCTTCAAAGCAGGCCTGAGGCTAAAATTAGAACATCGTGTTCTCCTGGCTTTCCATCCAAGGTCAGTCAGCTTCTAGCTGGCAGGTCCCCGCTCTGGGGTCGGTCTCGGATGACCCAAAACAGTAACTTAATTAATAGTTGAATTAAATCAAAGAGAATTTGTTTGTTCCACAAATTTGTTAAATCCATCCATCCATCCATCCATCCATTTTCTTCCGCTTATCCGGGGTCGGGTCGCGGGGGTAGCAACCTAAGTAGGGAGGCCCAGACTTCCCTCTCCCCAGCCACTTGGAGCAGCTCCTCTGGGGGAATCCCAAGGCGTTCCCAGGCCAGCCGAGAAACATAGTCCCTCCAGCGTATCCTGGGTCTTCCTCTGGGTCTCCTCCCGGTGGGACATGCCCGGAACACCTCACCAGGGAGGCGTCCAGGAGGCATCCTAACCAGATGCCCGAGCCACCTCAACTGGCTCCTCTCGATGTGGAGAAGCAGCGGCTCTACTCCGAGTCCCTCCCGGATGACTGAGCTTCTCACCCTATCTCTAAGGGAGAGTCCAGCCACCCTGCGGAGAAAACTCATTTCAGCCGCTTGTATCCGAGATCTTGTTCTTTCGGTCATAACCCAAAGCTCATGACCATAGATGAGGGTGGGAACGTAGATCGATCGGTAAATTGAGAGCTTTGCCTTTTGACTCAGCTCTCTCTTCACCACGACAGACCGGTACAGCGCCCGCTTCACTGCGGACGCTGCACCTATCCGCCTATCGATCTCACGCTCCAGTTTTCCCTCATTCGTGAACAAGATCCCGAGATACTTAAACTCCTCCACTTGGGGCAGGACCTCCTCCCCGACCCGGAGAGGGCACGCTACCCTTTTCCGGCTACCCTTTTCCGGCTCAAGACCATTTGTTTGTTAAATCCATCCAGAAAAATGGTAATCCAGAAATAGACAATTTTAATCCATTAGATAATGTGGTAATTCCTGGAAAAATTAGTTAAAAATCCATTACGAGAGGCCTTTAACAGCGGTTAGAAGACGAACAGGGACACTGTGTTCTTCTTATCTTCCCAATTTTCCCAAACATTCAGCTTGCTGCAGTCTGATCTCTCGACGCACAAAACTTCTCTTTAAACTCCTTTTAATCTGTTATGAACAGAAAGGAAAATATCCCTAATTCATTCAGAAGGGAAAAAAATTGGTTTAATCCATTAATTGAGGTTTATTCCACAGAATTGTTATAAAACAAAAAAATCTTGTAAAAAATAAAAATAATTATATCCAGGAAAAATCAGTTACTCCGATAAAAATGTAAAAACATCCATTCACAGCTCCGTTGAGCTTTCAAAGGCCCTTTTGCAGCAGCAGGGAGGACAAAAAGAACTCCGTGTTCTTTTTAGCTCAAACAAGCTGATAAACCAGTCCGCTTTCAGCGAGAAGATCTCCGCTTTGTTGGTTTCAACCGATTATTTAATCTTCTTGTATAAAAGGAGGCTTTTTTACTGTTATTAATAATTTAATCTTAATATAAATTTAGATGAACAAGAGCTGGGAGCAATCCTCCTTACCTCTTCAAAGGTATATTTCTTCAAGGAATTATTCCAGAAGCAAGGAAGAAAAAAAATAAGACTCTTCAACTCAAATTGAGTTTGATGGCTTAGTTACTCCACTCTGGAAGCTAATGTTCAAATTTGAAGAATGGAAATAAATCTGGGCTGAGCAAAAAAGATTCCTCTTGTTCTTCAAAAAAGGCAATCCTCTTCAGATATTCCAAGTCTTCAGAAAAGCTTCCAAAGGTACAGGTCTTGTCCAGTAAATCCAAAGGTCTTCAAAACCTTTCAGGAACTCAGCAACTCAGCTCTGTTCACCAGCCTTATTTATAGTCAAGAAAAGGGTTTGACCCCCACTATTCTAGACAACCATGTCATTTTCTTATTTTTCATTGGTTAATGATGAGGTAACGTTTTACACCTCGTCCCAGCCCCCTGGACAGAGTTTGGTGACATAATGTCTCTTTCAGCTGTCACCCTCCCTTAGCAGAGAATGACTTAATGCCATCTGTCATGTGGGCAAAGTTCCAATTTTTTCAGTCAGAACAAGTTCAACTTTCACCTAGATCCTCAACTTTTACCTACATTTACCCAAACTGTGGAAAACCCACTTTTGTAACGTGCTATGTAATATTCAAAAACTTTTTCAACCATCAGCAGTGGAGAACCTCTTTGGTTTACCGTGAATCTTAAAAGAAAACATAAAATAGCATACATTTTACTCACATACATAATCATATATCTCCAGTTAATTACTTGACACACACTTCACATAACCATTGCATGTCTGATTTTCTTTGTTGTAAATGCTTGCCCTTTCTAACAGGCTTTGAATCAACCTTGCAGCCTCTCTTCTGCTCTGGCAAAAGTGTGCACGTTCTTATCTATCTGACCTATATTTGCTCCAAGCAGACCTGCTCAAGAGCGTATGTGTTATTATTATTATAACTCCTTGTGTGTTTCTCTGTGTGCATGCTTGTCTTGGTAAGAAGTTTCATCTGTCTGCAATAACGCTTTGCTTCTAATAATTGTTATTCTTATTATTTTGTTAAAATAATTTTTGTTACTTTTAAACAGTCCTTGAAGCAAAAGCAAAAACTACCTTCCCCAGTAACTCTCTTCTGCAGCTGTGTGAAACACTAAGAAGAGGCCTGGCTGTCTTGCTCCTGCCTTGAGCGTGTGTTGGAGTGCGTGAGAGTGTGTGTATGCATGTGCACGTGTGTGCACGTGTGCTCGTGTGTGTGCGGGTGTACTCTGTCTGGTGAGAGGCCTGTTCATGTGCTTGTGTGTGTGTGTTAATGTGAGGCCTGACTCAATCTTATATTTCTTATAGCACAGGGTTAACTGAAAATGCCATACAATAACTCAAAGACAGTTTACCAAAATACAGACAAAGCATATAAAAAGTAAAAAACATACATCATGTTTTTCTGCTTATGAGTTTAAAATGCCATATAAATTAAACTAATCTAGGGTCAAACACCAAGGGATAAAAAGTGTACCATCACACCCTGCTCTCAGCCCTGTGCCAAAGGCAACTTACCATGTGTGTGTATATGTGTTGTAAAGATTTTTGTAGCAGTATAAGTCTGTTTTCAACCTAAAAGTCCTGCATATTTTGACACCCTCTGCTTGAAAACAGGCGGTACTGCTCCAACAAGTCCTTTAACACTCATCGTGATCTTCTCGTCATCTGTGTCCATGCCATCTGGGACCCCGAGATGTCGTCGTCAGGTCACGCGGGATCCTTGGTGCCTCTGGACCCTGGATTGCTGTTCGCTTCTTTTCAACCTCCATCATGGTGTAGTCATCCTGGTCAGTTCCACGTGTTCCGCCCGACTGAGGTGAGGTTATCTCCTCAGGTCATCTCCTCAGGTCATCTCCGGAGATCCTGTAGTGGTCAATGATTCTTCGTTCTCCCTTGTTGATTGAGCATCAGGAGCAACATTCCCACTGGCCTGAGACATCCTTCAGGCGAGTAGGGAGCATTTTCATCCATCACCTGCTGATGTGGTGGTGTTGGCCTTGGGTCTTCATGAGTCAAGTCAGACTCTGAGTCAATGGGATCAGCTACTGCTGGCCTGACTGGGATAGCTTTGTCAGGTTCTTAGCCGGCTTAGCTGGGCCAGTTGTATCAGGACATTATAATTAAGTAAATAAGTAAAATAAGCAAAGAAGGAAATAAGTAAATAAGTAAATAAGTAAACTAAATTCTATATACTAGCATGAGCGGGTTTTTTTTTTAGCGGTGTTGGCTAAAATGATCAATTTCTTTCTGCTTTCGGAATCAGACCTCCTGGGTCGTGCTTTGGGACTTTGCTCAGTAGCGTTGATTCTAGCACCGTCTTGTGTTTTACGGTGTGGACAGTCTTGACTTTTGGTTAGGTTTTGATGTTCTCCAGTCCGGTTTCTTCTGATGAAAGGAGGGACTTTGTCACAGTCCAGATGAATATTACCCCAAAATTCCCAACGAGGGAGTATGGCTTGGCAGCTGTCGTCCTTCAGTGGGGCAGGATAAATCACTTCAGCCTCCCAGTAACCCTGGTGGCATAATCCCATTAGTGGTCTACAGCCCCAATCACAGTGCCATTCAGGGGTTTCTTTGTCCAGATGAATCCAGTTACATCTCGTTGTCCTTTTTATGTTGTGATGCAGGAGCATTATCCAGGTCACAATTCCTTCAGGCAAAATCAGTAGATTGATTACCTTGAAGTGGGGTTTGTCTGGCCCCGTTAGGTTCTCAGCTTCTACTGCAGACACCCATTCAGGGGTGTTTCCCAGCTGGTACATCCAAGCTGGATAGCCTGCTAGTCTTACTCCTTCCCAGGTCTTGGTATGATTTTCAACAGTTTCATTTCGGTCCCATGGCACGAAGATGTCTCTTTGCGTGGTGTCCCAGCAGGTCATGTTTGCATATTTGGATCTCCCATGGGAGACTTTTACATGCGTCAGGCTCCATGGTCTGATTCCGGCTTGATACAAAATAACCAACAACATAACTATGCCTATTAACACTACGAATCCCCGCAGCAGGGTTCGTAGACAAGTTGCTTTATCCATACTCATAATCCTTAAACAGTCCTTAGGTCGGTCAGGGGTCGCCATATCTTCATAGATTTGTGATACATCTTCATAGATGTGTGGATCTTCTTCATTGATGTGTGAATCTGCATCGCTCTTTGAATCATCTCGACTTTGTCTACTTTCCAGGCTTGTCATGTTGAGAGAGTTTCTTTTCAAAGACTTTGCTTCTTTTAGCTCTGGGCTTCCTCCTCGAGCACCTGTGAGTTGTGGTCACTTGATCTCCAGATATAGTGGAGAGGGGTGTGGCCATCCAGGTTGCAGCCTTTACCCTACCCACTTCCACCGAATCACCAGCCATTCGGTAGGTTCAGGCTGGGGTCCTTCCAGGTGCCATTTCTGTTGGGGTTTGGGTCCCCATTTCAATTTGATACTTATTCCTTTTATCGTCATGTAGACCACATTAAATATTCATGGTGAGGTTGAAGGACAAAGCTTAGGGTGAGATTTATACTGTGGCAGGTATGCTGGCTTCAGGTGATAATTTTCTTGAGGTTCATCAAAATGAGACTTTCTGGTATCTTTGGCGATCGGTCTTGAGTCTATTATGTCTTTCTCTGTCACTGCTCTTCTATGGGGTTCTGCATGCTGCATGGTGTGAGCTGGTCAACCATCTGCCGGCGTTCCAGGTTGCCAATGTGGTCGCATTTGACTCTCACTGGGACCTGGCCCTCTTTTCCTTTCACACGTCCTTTGTACAGTTCCACGCAGAGAGGAGATGGGTGTGGCAATTCTGGTCTCAACCCTCTCCACACCCACTTCCATTGATAGACCCCCCAACATGCAGGTTCAAGCTGGGGGCCTTGCAGCCCACAAAAAGGTTCGTCAGATGGGTCCTCACCTCTTCGGCGCTGTTCCTCCGCCTCCCACAGTCTCTGTCTGAACATTTCCCTGGATTTTCTTCCATATTGCACATAGTGTTCACCCCATTCTTCCAACGCTGTTACCGTACTGACAAGTGGGTGTCCTCTGTACGATACAGTCGTCCTGTAAGCCATTCGTACTGGGTATTCTTCCCAATCGTTGATGGGTGTGCAGACTCGATCACACAGCATTCGTAGGGGTAGCTCAGTGTTTTCAACCACTATTTTGTTTGGGTTAGTTTCCCGGTTGTAGATGCTTATTTTCATAGCTCGGCTTGTTGTCCAAACCTCCAACTCCCCTATGGAGATCTCGCAGAAATGTGTTTGATGTGGCTCTCTGTAATTATGGCCCCATCTGATTTTGAATTGCTTTCCGAGTACTTTTAAATAGACAACATTGAAGATCCATGGTGTCCCCATTGGGCTGGGGTTGTATGGCCTTCTCCATGAGTCTTTTGTTACTGCGTAGTCAGTGATACCCCTAAGAGACCCTTTAGTTAGGTCTTTGCTCCTGTAGAACATTATACATGAGCAGTAGTAATTTTTAGTTCTGTTAAAGTTCAGGGTGTAATCTTTTCTGGGACGGTCTAACTTTACTAGTTCTTTCCGTACAATTAGAGCTGGTTGATACGGTCCTGTCCTGGATCGTTGAATCAGCAAATTCCACACATAAGTGGGTGCCTCGTCCTCTGAGTCTGAGTCATTGTAAAGCGGGTCTCTGTCCCAGGACCAGCATGTTTCGATGATTTTTGCAGATTTTATATTATCTCTCCCTTTCCAGATATAATTTGGACACCTCACGATTTGATTTAATAATTCTCTACCTTTCTTTCTGCGATGATGAGATCCTTTGATGATTCTAGCGCCCCGTCGTTCAGTTTTTAGTTGTTCATTTCCTTGTTCATGTGCTTCCATTCCCTCAGAAATGTCTTGCTGGCCCAAGCGTTCAGCACACTTCGCTTTTTCTCTGTTTTACTTGGGTTGGGACTTTTCTGTGTCTTCTTTATTGTCTTTGATCAGCTGTATCGTAGCTCCCACCGAATACACTCCCTTGTGTGGAGCCACGATCATCTGTACTGAGACTTTAATCCACTGGGTGGAGTCAGGTCTTATGGACGTGTCTACCCTTTGTGCCTCGTTTGACAATTTACACAGTACTTTACCATAGTCCCCTCCCACTTACAGGTACAATCTTCTGGGCCTCTTTCACTCAACCCATTGTGTGAAGATCATTACTCTTGGTAAAACTGTGGTCCTACTTTTCCACAAATAAAAGCATCCATTACTTTTACGGGTTTTAGTTGCAACTCCCGTACATCTTCTTTCTTTTCACCTCAGCTCTGAGGGGCTTTATTTTTTCGTTTTTCTTCACCTCAAGTTTTGAGGGGCTTAACTTTTCCTGGTCCATCCCACCAAATGGGTAGGCCAGTAGGTTCCATGTTGACTTCACAGCTGTTTTGCAGCTTTAATCAACTTGATCATTTCGCATTCTGCTGACAGGTATCTTCTCTTGGCGTACTCCAAGGTCTTCAGAGCCCTACCTGCCCAAAGCTCTGAGGTTGTTCTTCTTAAGATAACTCCCCCGCATATAGTGGCCATTCTACGATAGGGGAGCATGGTACTTGGTTCATTGGCCATAATCCGGTTTCTGGTTTTGAATTAGCTAGGAATTGGCTTCAGTTGCTCTATTTCTCGGATTCCCTGTTTTTGTTAACACAACCGTGTTATTGTCTAATATTCTCTTCACTTTGTCTGTGGCGTTGTATTTTGGCTATACTGCAACTGTTGATGGGTGATCCTGTGCTCTGACCCACACCTTTTGTCCAACCTCAAATGAAGTGTTGGAGGCTGGTTGTTCCTCTTTAACCCTGAGGCCCCGCTACTTTCCAGCGTGTTAAATTGACGTTGGTTAAGCTCCTCACCGGGGGAGGGTCTTCCAGCTCTACGCCTGTCATTCAAGGCTTGTCCTACTTCCACAGTTTTAGTGCATTCCTTGGTATTAGCATGTTTAGCTATCCAATGTTTTGGCTAAACCCACGGCTCTTTCGGCAACTTTGTTGGCTTAAGTTGTGGGGGGCAGTGAGAAAACGCATCACCCCAAAAGTCTGACACTAATGATCCACTTGTACGTTGTGACAGTGTGTCCCATCATCAGCTCTCAGTTCCTTTGGAAAGCCCAACGACCCACAGAATTGTTCCAGCATGCTGACGACACTGTTGTCATTAGCTTTTCTTGCCGGTTTAACTACCACATACCCTGACATGGAGTCCACTAGCACTAGAAGATATTTCTCTCCCTTCTTGCTAGTGACTCCCATGGGTCCAGCAACATCCATGCACACTGAGCCCCAAGGTATGATACTCTTGATAGTTTGTCCATCCACTCGGTGCCCGCGACGTCCTGCGTTATATTGACCACATACCACACAGTCCTGCAGCACCTTGCGAATTTGCTTCATGGGAATCCAGAGCTCCTGACTCTCCAACTCCTTACGTGTAGGTTGTACGCCCGTATGACCTAGCCCTTCATGCACGCCACGCACAACCTCTAACACGTACTCCTGTGGGACCCTCGGCCCGCCGGGGTTTGTTCCCACTCTCGATCGACAAAACGATTTTTCTCTATTGCACATAAGATCCACTTCTTCATTGCCCTGCCAGTAGTTTTCTTCTTTAGTGTGGGATTTTTGGCGCTCCACCTCCAACTTGTAGATTCAGCTTGATTCCAGCTATTTTCTTCCACAAATCATGGTGAGTCACCACTTTTCCCTTAGCACTTTCAAATCTATTTTCTTCCCAAATGGATAAATCCTTTGTCAGGGCTTGTGCACAGTGATTACTGTTGGTCACTACTGTGATGTTTTTATTTTTCTGTGAGTTAGTTCAAGCAATCCTTCTAGTACTGCCATAACTTCTCCAGTCAGAACACTTCCTGGCACTATCTCTATTGGGTGCATGGTTTTCGGACCTATATTTCCGCAGTTGTTTTAGAATCTAGCCATAGAGGCTGACTTAATGATTTGTTTCAACTTCTCTTTCCCAGCCGGGGAGAATTCGCTTTCATTCACTCGTTGTTCTGTTACTTCGGGGATATTTTCAGGTTTTTGTACGGTCCTGTTCGCCAATTGAACCATATGGTGTCCGATTGTCTTTAGGTTTCTGCGGGTCATAGACACCTCTGCCCCAGAGCCTATCGGGTAAGGTTTTCCATCCACTTTGGCATAGATTTCAACCCCGTCCTAATAAGCGTTATCTAGGGTGACCCGCAACCTTTCGGCCATTATTTAGCTGGTCCCCCATCCCTTCTCAGTTGGAATTCATGAAGGGCCTTTCTTTCATCTGGGGTCATTTTACCATATTCTTTTGAGGGCACATAGTCGCCCCATCTTCGAGGTGTTATGTCAGCTGCTAGGGCTTGAAATCTCCTTTGTTGTT
>JBBPBX010045394.1:0-11269 GCA_038048925.1 Garcialebias charrua
CTCCATTCACGCCAGGTGATGCTCTGGATTTGATCCCAATGTCATTTTGCAGAGTCAACACCTCATTTTCAACACCAGAGCTGTCCAGCTGAAACACGGACACCAATTTGGACACAATGTCATCCACATCAACATTTCCAAAAGGATAACACATGTAGCTGGTAACAGGCTCGATGGAGGAAAAGTCAGTAAATCGTCTCTCAAATTCTGCTGAGATGCTCTGAACCTGCTTAGAAAAGTGTGCACTGTCCAGTTGTGTGACCTCTTTCCCTTGGCGCTGTAGCTCTGCCTCCATGTGTGGGAAGTTTCGCAGGTCCCTGCGTTGCAGCCGACTTGTGAGCAGTTGCAGCCTGCTTTTGAAGGTGCTCACAGAACTGATCATGTGAATTATGTTTTTGTCCTTTCCCTGAAGCTCCAAATTCAGTTCATTGAGCAGGCTGGTGAGATCTGTGAGGAAGGCTAAATCCAAAAGCCACTGGGTGTCCTCGAGTTTTGAATGTCCACCATGACCTGACAGCTTCAGAAAATCCCTGATCTCAGGCAACAGCTCAATGAATCTGGCCAGAAATTTACCTCTGCTTAGCCACCTGACGTCCATGTGCAGCAGCAGGTCTGTGTGGTCTGCTCCTGCCTCCTCCAAGTGAGCCCGGAACAACCTCCTCTGCAGACTCCTGGCCCTTATAGAGCACACAGTTTTCATGGCAACATCCATCACTTCCTTCATGTTTAAAATCTTCCCACACAGGGCCTGTTGGTGGATGATGCAGTGATAGTTCAAAATGTCTGGGAAAGCATCATTCTGCTTGCAGAGTGCAACAAATCCACTGGTGTGACCGGTCATTGCTGGAGCACCATCAGTTGTTATAGAAATTAGTTTATAGAGGGGCAAGTTGCTTTTATTAACAAACTCCATAAACACATTAAAAATATCTTCTCCTCTTGTGTGTCCCTTCAAAGGCAAGATGGTGAGCAGCTCCTCTTTTGCACTCATGTCTGCAAAGGCCATTCTGATAAAAACACACAGCTGTGCTGTGTCCACCATGTCTGTTGACTCATCAAACTGAAGAGAGAAACACTCACATTGTTCCACGTTCTTTTTTAGCTGCTCCTCCACATCCACAGCCATTCCCTCACATCGCCGTGTCACTGTTTGTCTGGACAACTGCACGTCTTTAATAGCAGCTACGATCTCACTTTTATTTTTAAAATCGTGAAAAAGTGCATCTGCAGCCTCAATAAACGCTTCTTTCATAACTTCTCCATCACTGAACGACTTCTTATGTTGAGCCAGGATGCGGCTAACACGGTAGGAGGCGATTGTAGCTGCCTTACCTTTCGTGCTGGGCCGAGTGAAGATCGATTGCTGTGCTGCAAGCTTGTGTTTTAGCTCCCGCACTTTGTGAGTCCGTAAAGAACTTTTAGGAGGGAAATCTGCATCAAAACGTTTGTGCATCGTCTTGAAATGCCGCTCCAAGTTGCACTTTTTGGGCAAGGCAACGCTCGAATTACAGATGAGGCAAATAGACTTTGAATTAGAATAAACAAAAAAATAATCCTCCTCCCATTCTGTGTGAAAATAGTAAGTTTTCGTTTGCTTGTTCGCTAGTTTTCCTTCCATGTTTACTGCGTACTGACATTCACTCCACAGCGCTCTCACGCACCGATAGCTCCACTGCTGAACCTAAAGTCTCGTCAGTCACCGCACCCAAAACTCGCGAGACTGTGTCTGTGAGCATACAAGATGGGGAGGGCTGAGGAAGCGTTGCTGCGCATTGGCATATAGTCATTCCTCCCTCCACCTCTTCTGCCGGAGTTAGAATGAAGCTTAAGGCCGGCGCAGAGCTCCGCGGTTGTCCGAACGGAGCTCGACGCGCGCATTGTGTGCGCGCACGTTCATTGGCACAGCTCTTTTCTCGTTCTCGGTCCTGATCCTTGTTGTAATATGAGCAGCTGCGCACGGAGGGGACTCAACTGAGGTCGCTGATTGGTCACTTGCTGACACGCCTACTGAAATGATTGACAGCTCATGAGACACGAGTGCTGGCTTTGGTCCAGACGAACAGCTGTTTGCTCCGCTGCTGCGCGGCGGTCTTTTATCACTTTATATGTTATATAAACTTCTAAAAAATAAAAATAAAAACAGGGAGCGCTATTCCAGCAGCCCATAGCCAACCAGGAAATACTTAAAACCTCCCGCTGCCAGGTAGGACATGAATTCATTCATTTCATTCATGGAGTGAACGGAGGATGAAGCGATTACTTGACTTTAGGCAAAAAAACAAAAGAAAAGGCCCGATCAGCGATAAAGAAGAGGAATTTAATTCATTTGTGTAACATACAAAACAGTCCGGCGCCGGGGAAGTTTATGGTCAGACACCGCGCAAGCGTGCGCGGTCGTAAAATTGGAGCTTGGCGCGTTCAAAGGCTTGTACAAGCGGCGCACGCACGGCGCTCACACAGCGGGGTGCCGAGCTCTGCGCCGGCCTTTAGCAGCGGACATTTCACCTTGTTAACAGCTGAGAGCCGGCTCGTCAGCTGTTAGAGCAAGGTTGAGCTTCGCAGGCGACTGGGAACCAGCTGGCGGGCGACCGATCGCCCGCGAGCGACTGGTTGGGCACACTTGCTCTAAATTGTCTCTAGGTGTGAGTGAGAGAGTGAATGGTTGTTTGTCTCGTTTGTCTCTATGTGGCCCTGTGATGGACTGGACACTTGTCCAGGGTGTCCCCCGCCTCTCACACAGTGACTGCTGGATATCGGCCTCAGTGATCCCTGAGATCAGAAAAGGAAGAAGCGGATAAAGATAATGGATGGATAGATAGAAAACTTGAGGGAAAGTGTATGAGTCAGAGTCAGAGTCAGAGAGTCTTTATTGTCATTTGCACCGCATGTGGTACATGTGATGAAAACGAGATTATGTACACGAGGTCCCAGTTACATCCAACAACAAATGAAAGAGAAAAACAGTAATAACATCTAGAATTAACTAAGAAAAACATCAACTAGTAATACACTAAGCCTAATATAGTGGGAATAAACAGCAGCACGAACATGAGTTTGTATGAGCAGATGGTCACAGATGAACACAGATGAACACAGCAACAAGAAAACAGATCAGCATCAGTATGATGTGATATTTTGCAGTGTTTATTTTTTATTTTATTTTTATTTATTCATGAGTCTAACAGCCTCAGGGTAGAAGCTGTTCCTCAGTCTAGTGGTTCTACACTTGATGCTCCTCAACCTCCGTCCTGAGGGGAGTGGGGCAAAGAGTGAGTGTGCTGGATGAGTGAGGTCTTTCATGATGCAGGTGGCTCTTTTCCTGCATCTGGAGGTATAAATGTCTGTGATTGTGGGGAGACTGACTCCAACAGACTTCTGTGCAGCCTTCACCACTCTCTGCAGAGCTTTCCTCTCTTCAACTGTGCAGCCTCCATGCCACACGTTGATGCTGGAGCACAGGATGCTCTCCACTGCACACCTGTAGAAGGAGGTGAGGACTGGGCTGCTCAGACCAGCTCGTCTCAGCCGTCTGAGGAAGTAGAGTCTCTGATGACCTTTCTTGATCAGGCTGGTGGTGTTGTTGCTCCAGCTGAGGTTATCATTCATGTGTACACCCAAGTATTTGTAGCTGGAGACCACTTCCACTGCAGACCCACCTATTTTCAGTGGGGCATGGGTGTGTTTGTTCCTTCTGAAGTCCACAATCATCTCCTTTGTCTTCTTCACATTCATGTGAAGATTATTCTCTTTGCACCAGCTCTCCAGGTGTTCCACCTCCTGTCTGAATGTATGAATGTATGAATGTATGAATCTGTATGAATTCATACTTCAGCGACAGATAGGACTGTGTGTGTTGGTCTGGGAGAAACTTTTGGTAACTGGGGCCCCTGTGGTAGTTTTAAAGGGGACCACACATGCAAAATTCACTTTTTAATGTTTTTTTACTAAACTTTGGGTATTTACTTCATAAAAAAACAGTCCTTGTGCCAAAAAAATGCACCCAGTGGTTTATTTACTCTAAGTAGATTTATTTGTCTGTGATTAAAAACGCTCCGTTTCACACTTCCTGCGGTTTGTGATGTCACAAACCGTAGCCAATCACCTCAAACCTGAGTCCAGCCCCTCACCTAGCAACCCCTGGTGATGCTCCACCCACTTGAGTATAAAAGATGTCACGGTTGCCTAGCGGTTTAGGAGCTGACCTGGCGGTCATTTATTCATTTATTTAGCCCATGGGGGGCTAGGGGTTTGCCCTGCTCCAGCCATGCAGCACATCTCGAGTAAAACCAGAATGTTTTATTACCTTGTTTGAATGAACTCTGTCTCGTTGAAACTGTGCACACACACTCTAGCGGTTTGGACTTGTTTCTTATATGATGAAGGACTACTGTTGCACAACTGTCAGTTTGGTTGAGCGGTTACGACACTTGACCGCCACGCAGGAGAGCGGAGATCGCGTCCCGTCAACGGCATCTTTTTTTTCCCCCCCTTTTTTTTAAAGCCTTTTGTTTCGGAGAAATCGGGGTGAGACTAGATATATACATCGACATAATAATACTTTATAATTGTTATTTTTACGTTTTAGTTCAATTTTTAGTGTAATATCGCTCCCAACGCGAAGCCGGCAGAAAACTGTGCACACACACACTCTCTTCGCGTAATGAGTAATAAAAAAGAGCCATCAAGCACCACTGATCGATATATTTTCAGATTAGCAACTTATTTATTTTAAGAATACCTTTCACTTCATCAAAATCTAATCAAAACTTCAGCGTTCTAAATGTAGGTGGTTGTGATTATTTCTTATACGATGAAAGACTATTTTTGCACAACTGCACGGTTGGCCCAGAGGTAATGAACCGGACTCGTCATCCGAAGGACACGGGTTCGCGTCACGGTCGCGGATTTCCTTTTTTTTTTTTTTTAAGCCTTTTGTTTTGCAGACCGCCGGCGAAGACACCATCTGCGTGCGGGAGTTGTTGGGAGCTAATGACTTTTGAGGTCCGGGGGTCCGGTCAAAAGTTGCCTCATGCGGATAAATTAACTGGAGACATTCTGTGAACTTTGTGTGTGGACTGAAGCACGCTCCAACAAGCGCCGCATGCAACGAGCGGAGCACACCGCCCGCTCGAAGAGGAAAAGCTATCATTAGCCTCGGAGCTAATGCTAAAAAAAGGAGCTGCAAATGGCGGCGCGCGCAGAGGGCTTTTGGTAAGTTATCTTAAGCTACTAGCACTAACAGTAAGTCAAATGAGTAATAAAAAAGAGCTAATTTTAAAATAACAACATATTAGAGATACTGGCTGTTGCAGAGGGCGTAGTTAATGTAAATAGGTCTTTGTAGGGCGTGGCTTTCAGACCTCATTATTCATAAACCGGTCGTTTAGAACGGAAGTGAAATTTGGCAGAATTAGAAAGGGGATATTTTTTAATCTAAGCATTATTTTGTGTATAAAATTGACTGAAAATGGTCTGGATAGCCCACAGATAAACCACAAAAAATTATATATCCTACATTTGGTCCCCTTTAAGCTTTCTGTAGCCGTTTTCGCATTGGCCAGCCCTCAGTGGCCCGGGGCTCCCCTGGGTGTCTCTGGGCCACCCGCGTTCATTACGCATTTGCCGCAAAGCCGCCTTGAAGTGGGTGGGCAGTTCTCTGGAAGTGGGTGGGGTGGTCTCTTCACGTGGGTGGAGTGTTCGTGTTTTAAGAGAGGAGACTCGGCAAAAAAAAAATTGTTAGCTGGATATATATATATTAGTGTTTCTGCGTTTAATTTTTGTTAATAACTGATCACAAATCAGCTTATGTTACAACGTAAATAACACGAAGCGCACACCCATTTCCGCCTTTCAGCGCGACCTGAATGTCATTAAACAGCATTAAACAATAACTAATATTGTCTAACTGTTGCGCGCAGCCAGGGTTTTAAAATATAACGAATAATCTCTAACTTTTACGTGCAGCTAAAATGTCAGGAGGAGTGATTGCTATATGGGCAAGTTAGACACCTGAAAAATCAGTCTGTTCGGATAGCACAACGAGTAAATGCGTTAACGTTTTGACCGGGAGAAGTGGGTTCGCTTCCAGCCTGGGACAAAGTTATTTTACTTTTTTTTTCTTTTTATTCACATTTTCTTTTAAATAAAAAGGAGTTTGCAAACAAACTCCTTTTTATTTAAAAGAAAATGTGAATAAAGAGAAAAAAAAAGTAAAATAACTTTGTCCCAGGCTGGAAGCGAACCCACTTCTCCCGGTCAAAACGTTAACGCATTTACTCGTTGTGCTATCCGAACAGACTGATTTTTCAGGTGTCTAACTTGCCCATATAGCAATCACTCCTCCTGACATTTTAGCTGCACGTAAAAGTTAGAGATTATTCGTTATATTTTAAAACCCTGGCTGCGCGCAACAGTTAGACAATATTAGTTATTGTTTAATGCTGTTTAATGACATTCAGGTCGCGCTGAAAGGCGGAAATGGGTGTGCGCTTCGTGTTATTTACGTTGTAACATAAGCTGATTTGTGATCAGTTATTAACAAAAATCAAACGCAGAAACACTAATTCAGCTAACAATTGTTTTAGGGGTTTCTCGTTTCTGTAGTTAAATTTGAATGAAATTCAACCCTCGCGCTGAGGTTGTTTGAATGAGTCCCGCCCCTGCTGCAAACAACGAATCAAATGTGAGCAGTACATGACGTGAAACTAGCCCTGTCGGGCTCGGCTCGATGGAACCACGGTGAAGATGGTTCCAGAACAAGGGTGGATCCCGGGCGGAAAAGGTAAATGCGAAGACGCCGAACCCGGGTTAGAAGCTGGGAGTGCCGGGGAGGGCCGGCCAATGCGAAAACGGCTTGTGGAAGCTCAGTGCTCATTTTAATCCCCCACTTAAAGACTCATCTAAAGTGGGTGTTTAAGTGTTTAAACCCTGAATAATTATCTGTTGTTTGTTTATCTGGTTCCCCTGCGGGCTGCGTTCTGGCCCATGCATCCGATTAATTTGACACAGAACTCAAAAGTGGCTCTCGGATAGGACAAGATCAGCATCTGCATAAAACTTCCATAAGCTCTCATGAGGTTATACACATTGCAAAAGAGCATGCAGGCTGTATGAAACACAGAGGCACGCTCATATTTAGATGTATACTTTGTAGATTATCCATGTGTTTATACTACAGTAATGTGTGGCTAAATCTATCACTGCCAACAGCGTCCCAGCATGAATCTCCTTCACTTGTTTGTCTTGCAAACTGGATCTATGAGAGTGCCAGTGATGGACGACCCATCTTCTATGAGCCCTGTTGGTGTTTCCATCCTCCTTGTGTTTGCATGCCTTGGTGACCAGGGCACTAAGACCACCTGAGGTGGAGGGAATGGAGGAAATGGATTTAGGTAAACAGAGGTTGGAGTGCATTGTGCCTCTCCCTGACAGAGGTTCCAGGGCTTTTCAGCTCTTCCTGTGGCGCCATGCCTGGAGGAGGTCTGGATTGTCTTTTAGGGGATGTTTTGAGTTGAAGGAAAGCTAAACAGAAGATTGGCCCTGGTGCCTTCTCCTGCTGTGTTTATGCTCCACAGGTGCCACAACCCAAAGGAGAACCTCATCCTGTAGATTTGCAATGGAGCAAACAAGTTTTGTTCATCCCAAAGTGCCTTTTCCCATATTTGTTAATTCCACCATTCCATCACCTGAAAACCTAAATCAAAAATACTTCAGGGTTGTAGGGTACTCTGGGACTCATAACCTTGCCTAAAATGTTAGTTTTTCCAGTTGTCTTTAGGTCTGTAGGAGATGGAATACAAGTCTGGTGAATATATTAACACAAGCACTTGAACTTTTCCTTACACTTTATCACAAAACTTGTAGTATTTTTTAAGACTTATTCAAGTAAAATGAAGTCGACTTTAACTTATTTTCTATGGTTTAGATGCTTTCTCTGTGGTTGTAAGTTCAGAGAACAATTGACCTATGCAATCAAGAGGAATTTATGTACTTTTTGACTGTGCAGAACGATTTACAGAAATATTGTTAGATTTCACATTATTTAAAATGTGAAATCTAACAATATTTCTGTAAATACTGTATTTTTTTCTCAAGATAACGCATATGTTAAGAATTTTTTGTGCATTGCAAAATTGGTTGAATTTGATTGCAGTCTGCAACTATGTAACATCTTCTGCTCCAAGTTCATTATGGTGAGCTGTGACACAAGCCACTAAATCCAACCAGCTATGAATAGAAATGTGCCTCTGGCACTAGCACAATTGTATATAGTAGTTGAAGTGTCTATTTCTGCTGCCATGTTTACTTGCTAAGTTAAAACACTGTAATTACATAGATTTTAAGTCCACAGTTAAAAGGTCAGATGTGAGGGATGTTCTAAGGTAGTGACTTGTGGCTAGTGGGACGTCTGCTCCAAACATGTGTGCACATGTGGATGTATTTGTGTGTCCACTGGAACAAAGAAGGAATGTGGCCACCTTGGTGTGTAGGTCAGTCCCATCTGGCCAACATGCACACGTCAGAGGTTTTCATTCCTGCTACCTACCACATGCAGCTCCACTGCTGATTGCAGTGAAATTGTTTTGGTTTTTCTAGAAATTATACAGTCATTTAGATAAATTAGAGATTCAAATTTTAAAGAGTAAATTTTCTTCTTAGTTGTCCTTTCATAAAACTTTTCTTACAACTTCCAAGAACTTTTAAAATATTGTCAGTTAAGAGCATTTATGTCTAACATGCAGATCAACTAGTACAAATCAGATAAGAGAAGCCTTCTTTACTAAGATGTTGTTATTTAAAAAAAGACTAAACCCACTTGAGCTGGGACAAATCTGACCGAATTGGTATTGACCTTTGACATTGTTGCCCATTTTGGGCTGAGGTCCAACCATCAAAATTCTACGGTTTTGTATTGCTGCACTGTATATTTTTGGATGATTTTATAATGGAAATTTCAGCTTACAGACAAAATGTTGTAAAGACAGTTGATATCATCATACATCCTGTAGTTTTATGCAAATAAATAGATGTATTTGTTTGCCAGATTCCTTAAAGCTACTATACTGTATGTAACTTTTCTAACAATATATTTTTAACATATTTCTTCACTCTGTCACTAGACTGATGTTAGAGAGGTAATCTCTGAAAAAAAAAAAAAACTAAAAAAAAAATATTGTCCCCTTGCTTCTCCAGGTGGTAAATAGAGCAACCATTCAGACTAATTGCTTTAATTTTTGACGTGTGTGGGGTGTCAACTTAACACAGCTGGTAAATAGGCATTTCTAAAAAGAAAAAGTGACCCGCCATTAACCAGCCAATAAAAACAGAGTTTGTAACCAGCCAATAAAAACAGAGCTTGAATTTGAATCAGCCAATAAAAACAGAGCTTGCATTTGAATTTCAGCAGACCATGGGAGAGCAGAGCCATATATGGCTCTGAGGGGGAGGGATCAGAATGCTTTGCCTGTTTAAATTTTTTTTAAGTGCTGCAGTTCTACAGAAACTGCAGACTGAACCTTTCAAGTTAACTTTCGGCATACAGGAGAGGAAAACTATGTACCGTATTTTCTGGACTATAGGTCGCAGTTTTTTGCCTAATTTGCATGCCCTGCGACTAATAGAGAGGTGAGACTTGTTTATGGATTTGTTCCCATATTTTTAGACCAATTTTTGGCTCAGATATGACCATTTTTCATTTTGGCAAAAAATGGTGCAGTACCACTTTTGTCCGCTAGGTTACACAACCGTTCTCAGCTCATGTGTCCGTCCGAAAAAAGCCTCCTCTGCTCGGACTGACTCTGTCGCTGCTCGGCATCCTGCTCTGGAGTTAAGAACTACGAAACCACAGGACATATTTTCTTTAAAACTTACAGAACGTAATTACTAGGTGGACATTTACAAACTGTTAGCTGTAGGAGATGTTAAGAGCTAAAAAAATATATATATATATATATATATATATATTAGCATCGTGGGGGCGGCCGTGGCGTAGTGGTAATGGCAGTCGTCCCCCGATTGGAAAGTTGGAGGTTCGAATCCCGGTTCCCCACACCATGTGTCGTTGTGTCCCTGGGCAAGACACTTAACCCCAAGTTGCTCTTGGTAGGACTAGATGGCGCCTTGTATGGCAGTCTGCCGCTACCGGTGTATGAATTTGTGTATGAATGGGTGAATGGTTGGTATTGTAAAGCACTTTGGGGCCCCTCATAGGGGGCTGGAAAGTGCTAAATAAATAAGCTCCATTTACCATTTACCATCGTTGTTTGTTGTTAGCGGTTAGCTACCGTAAACGGATACTATTTAGATAAATAACTCATGATCTACAGGACAGATTTTTATCAAACTTACAGAACGTAATTACTTTGTGGTCATTTACAAACTTTGACCTGTATAAGACATTTGAGCTAAAATTCGATTTATTTACAATTTATTTTCGCAGCGCACGAGACGGTTTGGAAGAAGTCAAAGTGAAACAATTTAAATCCAGCAGATTTGACCATTTTGTGATGTTATTAAGGAACGGTTAAGCTCAGGAACACTTGTGCTATAATGTCAGCTAAGAAATATATTTTTAAGCGTTTATTTAGCTAAATTTTAAAGAAATAAAGCCATCCCACCCGCGCGTGTGCACGTGACGAAACTACTTTTTTAAATCCAGTAGATTTGACCATTTCGTGAATTTATTAAGGAACAGTTAAGTTCAGGAACCCTTGTGCTATAACGTTAGCTAAGAAATATATTTTTTTAAGCGTTTATTTTGCTAAATTTTAAAGAAATAAAGCCGTCCCACCTGCACGCGTGCACATGGCAAAACTACTTTTTTAAACCCAGCTGATTTGACAATTGCGTTCATTTAGCGAAGTTATGAATGCTTAGAGGATAACTTCACTCTCATAGTTTGTTCTTAGAATTGAGAAAGCCTTTTGGATGAAGGGCGAAACGTCCTCTGCTACAAATAAAGTCCAGTTGTTTCTTATTGAACACCTTTTTTTGATTTTATCATGTCCTGGATGACTGAGAATCTTCACCAGCATCTTGTAAAGTCCTTCCATGCTCGCTCGCTTCTGTGGCCGCCATTTTCAGCAGGGCAAATGAGGCGCTGACACGTCGCTTAGCGGTGACTCATAATAGATGCGACCTAAATAAATGTGCGACCTGTTTATGGATTTCCCAATTTATTGCCAATAAATGGACAAAGCGATCTATATAATGGTGCGACCTATCAGGCGGCAAATACGGTATCTGCTTGTCCAGGATGCTCTCCTTTGGA
>JBBPBX010045395.1:0-27052 GCA_038048925.1 Garcialebias charrua
CTGATTTTTCCATTTTGGGTCACGGGGGTCGCTGGTGCCCACGTCCAACAGTCGCTGTGCGAGGGGCGGGGTACTTCCTGGACAGGTCTCCAGTCCATCACAGGGCTGAATTTACAAGTAATTGAAGTGAATGGTCTTCATGCTGTGTAAGCACTCTGTCTCTTCCTTGTGTTGTTTCAGAGCATGGTGACTGAGATCCCAGCCCATGAAAGTGCTCTGGCAGCTTTAGCCTTTAATGTGTCTGCCACCAGACTTGCTAGTGCCTCAGAGAAGGTAAGAAAGACCCAACAAACACCACCTTCCTTATCAAAACAGACCTCTGAGATATGCCAACCTTTAACCGTAACTGTGATGTGGAGGACATTGTTTTCTCAAGGAGGCTTCTGCTTTATACAGACCCAATGTGCACCTATGTAATTACTGTCAGCCAGTACAAGACAACTTGAGCTCCTCTGTCTGTTCAGGGCACGGTCATCCGAGTCTTCTCCATTCCTGAGGGGCAACGTCTGTTTGAATTTCGCAGAGGCATGAAGAGGTCAGAGTTCTTGAAATTCATTTAAGTCTGCAAAAAAGTGCAATTTTAGTAACGGTTTCAGTTTTCATTAAAGGATATTTTCAGCTGTTTTGATCGCTTTTCCTCAATGTTTTCATTAGAAACCAGCAAAAAAGGTGATAAAAAGCCTTCAGAAATTAAAATTCTTTAAACATACATGTCCATACATGCATTTACTTTACTCCTATTTTCCTGTTTTGATCACTACAGAGTGTAAATATAGAAGTCATCGTAAGAAGGACAGTCCTTCTTATCACATGTGGTGTTCAGGCCTAATAAAAAACTAAGGTTTCATTTTTAGATATTGATTCTGACATTTATGTGTTTGCTTGCAGGTATGTCAATATTAGCTCTTTATCCTTCAGCCCTGATGGACACTTCCTCTGTGCTTCCAGCAACACAGAAACTGTTCATGTCTTTAAACTGGGACAGCTGGCAGCAGGGTAAACACAGTCACTACCCCAACTGATGGAAAAAGCTGGTTACTTATTGCCTGTGTGTGTTTGTAGCATTAGCATAATATGTCATGGACTGGACTGATGCTAATGAGACTCAGAACGTAATAAATGAATGTACAACAACAAAGAATTAACTGTTGTATACATACACACACACACACACACACACATGGACGGACCCTGATTGACATGAAGGGCAAGTGATGTTTTTATAGATCTGGTAACAATATACAGGTAGTCCCCGACTTACGAACGAGTTCCGGACCTACGGGCCGTTCGTATCTGGAAAATGACGTAAGTCGGATCACATACAAAATTATTATTATTTTTTATAAAAAAATAAATTTTTAAAGATGAAGGAGTGAGTTGAATTGTCTCCCTTTCACATAAAGGGAGCTAGCTCCCTTTGTGTGAATGGAGCCTGCTAGGGAGGAGGGAGACAATTCAACTCACTCCTTCATCTTTAAAAACTGTGTTAGGATAGACTAAGTGCTTGGTAACTGTACAGAACTGTACATTTATTTATTTATAAAAATAATTTAAAAAATGTTTTTTTTTAATGAGATGTAAGTCCGAAACGTCGTAAGTCGAGGACTACCTGTAATCACAGAACAATAAGTCACACGCTAGCTTTGTTCTAATCTAATAGCCTAGGCTTGAAGAAAAGTACAATGCTCACTGCCTCTAATGCCAGAGTTTTAAACTAGGATAGTTTTTTGTAAAGAAATTATGAAATTGCAGCTGTTTTGCGTAAAATACATACTGAATAAATACAATTTGAAAATGCATTTTAAAAAGACATTGGAAAAAAACGTGCAATTTTAGTTCAGTATCCTTCAGTATCTTGTCTTATCTGACATGATCGATCAGCTCCTCGAGCCAGTCAAACGAGGGCCCTAACGACACTCGTTATGACACTCGTTATGACACTCGTTATGAGCAGGGTCAATTTAGTCAGAGGTGACTGTAGCTCTGGACCTGGCAGCTTCTCATGCACTTCAAAAAGCTTGAAATGACACACAGTCAAATTCTTTAAGAAATTTAAAAAGTTGAGATAGGAGGCAAAACATGTTCAAGTCTGCAACACGACGGGTCAGTGGTTAGCAGTGTTGCCTCACAGCAAGAAGGTCCTGGGTTCAATCCCCAGATTGGACCTGGGGTTTGCATGTTCTCCTTGTGTTTGCATGGGTTTTCTCCAGGTTCTCCTCCCACAGACCAAAAACATGCATGTTAGGCTGCCTTCACGCCCAGGCCTCCCTTGCAAAAGAGATCTGTGATCTCAGTAAGATTTGCTTAATTAAATTAAGCATAGTAAAATTAAAATAAAGTACAAAATATAAGTTATATATCCCTTTCGAAGTTGGAACTAACAGTCTCTGTCCATTATAAATAAAGTTGTATTGTATTGAATTGTATAATTCTGTAAATGTTCTTAGTCCCACCCATAACTTCTGATATACTCAAGATAATTTAACAAAACTTCATCAGAGTGTTGCATACACTTGTCATCACTTTAAGGTCAAGATCACAAATAAAGTTCAAAGTTAAATACACTGTAAAGATTTTTGCTTGTCCAGAACATGGGTGTGTGTTATGAATGGCTCTAAACTTTTACCACACCAAATTTTCGACCAGTATCAGTGAAAGTGACAATGTTATAGACATTTTGTGTTTGATCATTTTGTTTTGCTATGGTGGCCGTCTTGAAACCAGTTGACTCCAAAAGTTAATTACTAGTAGATATTATTTCAATGATTACTTGATTAAAATTTAATTTAACTCTGCTTGCTTGTGATTGAGATATTTTGCCAACAGTTTTGACAAACACACACATGCAACAACAGTATACTGGTAATCGTTTTGCCCTCGACAGCAGGTGATAATGAAGCTCCTAACTCTGTCCAGGGGTGAGGATGATGCTGCTGCCACCTGGACAGCCTACATGGGAAAGATGTTCTCAGCAGCCAGCAGCTACCTCCCTGTTCAGGTGTCTGGCATGATGAGCCAGGACCGGGCTTTTGCCACCGCTCACATTCTCTCATCTGGTCTGAAGAATGTTTGCACCCTTACAACGTGAGATACTCTCCTTTATGTCTTCCCATGTGTGTTTATCAAGAGCTGCAGTGTTTGGTCTTATTGTGCATTTCTGGGATTATAGTGATGCAGTATTTCTACTGGTGTGCACTGTCAGTCAGCCAAGGCGTTGCATCCACCAAGATTTAAAAACCTTAAGAAACTGGACTACTGTTCAGTAGCTGAGGGAAGGAGCAGCCCTCAGACCCATAGCCAGCAGAAAAATCTCAGTCATATACCCGGCATAATGTTGCCAAACATTTTGCTAGCATTTTAACTTCTTCGGATGAAAAAGCAACATATCACATAGAGACATTTATATATTTTACAAGCAAAGCTCAACATTTAAAGGTGCAGTCTGCAGTTTCTGTAGAATGCAGCACTTAAAAAATTTTCAACAGGCAAAGCATTCTGATCCCTCCCCCTCAGAGCCATATATGGCTCTGCTCCCCCTTGCTCTCACTGAAATTCAAATTCAAGCTCTGTTTTTATGGGCTGGTTAACGGTGGGTCACTGTGGCTTTTTAGAAATGCTTTTAGTACCACCTAGAGAGGCAAGGGGACTATAGTTTTTTCAAAGATTACCGTATTTTCTGGTGTATAGGTCGCACCGGTGTATAGGTCGCACCATCCAATTATCACCAATAGATTGGAAAAAATCCCTAGATAGGTCGCACCGGTGTATAGGTCGCACCTACGTTTAGCTCTGCTGCAAATGTCTGCCACAGGAGCGCACAGCAAGGCTTTTAAGAAGATTAACACTTAAAAACAATTATTTGTTTGATAAAAATTATAGCAAATATGTGTCTGAGCTGAACTTTTCCTTAATAAATGAACGTAATTGTGAAATGAGCTGGATTTAAAAATTTGTTTCGCCGAAAGTGATAACAAGCCATATATAGGTCGCACCGGTGTATAGGTCGCAGGCCTTGAAAAAAACCATAAAAAGGTGCGACCTATACACCGGAAAATACGGTACTTTGTCTAACATCAGTCTGTCAGTAGATAGTGACAGAGTGAAGAAATATGTTAAAAATATATTTTTAGAAAACTTACAGACTGCACTACAGAAACTGCAGACTGCAGCTTTAAACCTGCTCCAGGAAAAACACTTGTATCATTAAATGCCACACGTTTCACTTGTACTGTATACCCAAATCAGAGCAGTGAAAACCACCAGAAAGCTACATCAAGAAGTTAATGATCTACACAATAAGACTATAATCCCCCCCCCACACACACACACACACACAAAAATACAGATCAAATCTGTACCATGCTAGACCTGTCATTCCACCACTTATTTTAAGCTTAATGACAGACCTTACTGACAAAAGCACGAATGTGCCATGAGATCCCCTCCGCATCTGACAAACCTCTCCCCCCTACATCTGACAGACTTCTCCCCTCTACATCTGACAGACTTCTCCCCTCCTACATCTGACAAACCTCTCCCCTCTACATCTGACAAATCTCTCCCCTCTACATCTGACAAACCTCTCCCCTCTACATCTGACAAATCTCTCCCCTCTACATCTGACAAATCTCTCCCCTCTACATCTGACAAACCTCTCCCCTCTACATCTGACAACTCTCTCCCCTCTACATCTGACAAACCTCTCCCCTCTACATCTGACAAATCTCTCCCCTCTACATCTGACAAATCTCTCCCCTCTACATCTGACAAATCCTCTCCCCTCTACATCTGACAAACCTCTCCCCTCTACATCTGACAAATCTCTCCCCTCTACATCTGACAAATCTCTCCCCTCTACATCTGACAAACCTCTCCCCTCTACATCTGACAAATCTCTCCCCTCTACATCTGACAAATCTCTCCCCTCTACATCTGACAAATCTCTCCCCTCTACATCTGACAAATCTCTCCCCTCTACATCTGACAAATCTCTCCCCTCTACATCTGACAAATCTCTCCCCTCTACATCTGACAAACCTCTCCCCTCTACATCTGACAACCTCTCCCCTCTACATCTGACAAACCTCTCCCCTCTACATCTGACAAATCTCTCCCCTCTACATCTGACAAATCTCTCCCCTCTACATCTGACAAATCTCTCCCCTCTACATCTGACAAATCTCTCCCCTCTACATCTGACAAATCTCTCCCCTCTACATCTGACAAATCTCTCCCCTCTACATCTGACAAACCTCTCCCCTCTACATCTGACAAATCTCTCCCCTCTACATCTGACAATCTCTCCCCTCTACATCTGACAAATCTCTCCCCTCTACATCTGACAAACCTCTCTCCTCTAGATTCTGACAGACTTCTCCCCTCTACATCTGACAAATCTCTCCCCTCTACATCTGACAAATCTCTCCCCTCTACATCTGACAAATCTCTCCCCTCTACATCTGACAAATCTCTCCCCTCTACATCTGACAAACCTCTCTCCTCTAGATTCTGACAGACTTCTCCCCTCTACATCTGACAAATCTCTCCCCTCTACATCTGACAAATCTCTCCCCTCTACATCTGACAAATCTCTCCCCTCTACATCTGACAAACCTCTCTCCTCTAGATTCTGACAGACTTCTCCCCTCTACATCTGACAAATCTCTCCCTCTACATCTGACAAACCTCTCTCCTCTACATCTGACAAACCTCTCTCCTCTACATCTGACAGACTTCTCCCCTCTACATCTGACAAATATCTCCCTTCTACATCTGACAAATCTCTCCCCTCTACATCTAACAAACCTCTATCCTCTACATCTGACAAACTTCTCCCCTCTACATCTGACAAATCTCTCCCCTCTACATCTGACAAACCTCTCCCCTCTACATCTGACAAACTTCTCCCCTCTACATCTCACAAACCTCTCCCCTCTACATCTGACAAACCTCTCCCCTCTACATCTGACAAATCTCTCCCCTCTACATCTCACAAACCTCTCCCCTCTACATCTGACAAACCTCTCCCCTCTACATCTGACAAACCTCTCCCCTCTACATCTCACAAACCTCTCCCCTCTACATCTGACAAACCTCTCCCCTCTACATCTGACAAACCTCTCCCCTCTACATCTGACAAACTTCTCCCCTCTACATCTGACAAACCTCTTCCCTCATACATCTGACAATTATCTCCCCTCTTTGTCTGACAAACCTCCCGACTTTACATCTGACAGACCTCTCCCCTCTACATCTCATAAACCTCTCCCCTCTACCTCTGACAAACTTCTCCCCTCTACATCTGACAAACCTCTCCCCTCTACATCTGACAAACCTCTCTCCTCTACATCTGACAGACTTCTCCCCTCTACATCTGACAAATCTCTCCCCTCTACATCTGACAAATCTCTCCCCTCTACATCTGACAAATCTCTCCCCTCTACATCTAACAAACCTCTCTCCTCTACATCTGACAGACTTCTCCCCTCTACATCTGACAGACTTCTCCCCTCTACATCTGACAAATCTCTCCCCTCTACATCTGACAAATCTCTCCCCTCTACATCTGACAAACCTATCCCCTCTACATCTGACAAACTTCTCCCATCTACATCTGACAAACATCTCCCCTCTACATCTGACAAACCTCTCCCCTCTACATCTGACAAACCTCTCCCCTCTACATCTGACAAACCTCTCCCCTCTACATCTGACAAACCTCTCCCCTCTACATCTGACAAACCTCTCCCCTCTACATCTGACAAACCTCTCCCCTCTACATCTGACAAACCTCTCCCCTCTACATCTGACAAACCTCTCCCCTCTACATCTGACAAACCTTTCTCCTCTTCATCTGACAATCCTCTCCCGTCTGTTTGAAAAACATTTCCCTCTACATCTGACAGACTTCTCCCATTCTACATCTGACAAACCTCCCCATTCTACATCTCACAAACCTTCCCCCTCTACATCTGACAAACCTCTCCCCTCTACATCTGACAGACTTCTCCCATCTACATCTGACAAACCTCCCCATTCTACCTCTGACAAACCTCTCCCCTCTACATCTCACAAACCTCTCCTCTCTACATCTGACAAACTTCTCCCCTCTACATCTGACAGACCTCTCCCCTCTACATCTCACAAACCTCTCCTCTCTACATCTGCCAAACTTCTCCCCTCTACATCTGACAGACCTCTCCCCTCTACATCTCACAAACCTCTCCTCTCTACATCTGACAAACTTCTCCCCTCTACATCTTACAAACCTCTCCTCTCTACATCTCACAAACCTTCCCCCTCTACGTCTGACAAACTTCTCCCCTCTACATCTCACAAACCTCTCCTCTCTACATCTGACAAATCTCTCCCCTCTACATCTCACAAACCTCTCCTCTCTACATCTGACAAACTTCTCCCCTCTACATCTGACAGACCTCTCCCCTCTACATCTCATAAACCTCTCCCCTCTACATCTGACAAACTTCTCCCGTCTACATCTGACAAACTTCTCCTCTTTACATCTGACAAACTTCTCCCCTCTACATCTGACAGACTTCTCCCCTCTACATCTGACAAACTTCTCCCCTCTACATCTGACAAACTTCTCCCCTCTACATCTGACAAACTTCTCCCCTCTACATCTGACAAACCTCTTCCCTCATTCATCTGACAATTATCTCCCTTTTTTGTCTGACAAATCTCCCGACTTTACATCTGACAGACCTTTCCCCTCTACATCTCATAAACCTCTCCCCTCTACATCTGACAAACTTCTCCCCTCTACATCTGACAAACTTCTCCCCTCTACATCTGACAAACTTCTCCCCTCTACATCTGACAAACTTCTCCTCTCTACATCTGACAAACTTCTCCCCTCTACATCTGACAGACTTCTCCCCTCTACATCTCACAAACTTCTCCCCTCTACATCTGACAAACTTCTCCTCTCTACATCTGACAAACTTCTCCCCTCTACATCTGACAAACTTCTCCCCTCTACATCTGACAAACTTCTCCCCTCTACATCTCGCAAACCTCTCCTCTCTACATCTGACAAACTTCTCCCCTCTACATATGACAGACTTCTCCCCTCTACAGCTCACAAACCTCTCCTCTCTACATCTGACAAACTTCTCCTCTCTACATCTGACAAACTTCTCCTCTCTACATCTGACAAACTTCTCCCCTCTACATCTGACAAACTTCTCCCCTCTACATCTGATAAACTTCTCCCCTCTACATCTCGCAAACCTCTCCTCTCTACATCTGACAAACTTCTCCCCTCTACATCTGACAGACTTCTCCCCTCTACATCTGACAGACCTCTCCCCTCTACATCTGACAAACTTCTCCCCTCTACATCTGACAAACTTCTCCCCTCTACATCTCGCAAACCTCTCCTCTCTACATCTGACAAACTTCTCCCCTCTACATCTGACAGACTTCTCCCCTCTACATCTGACAGACCTCTCCCCTCTACATCTCACAAACCTCTCCCCTCTACATCTGACAGACTTCTCCCCTCTACATCTGACAAACCTCTTCCCTCATTCATCTGACATTTATCTCCCTTTTTTGTCTGACAAACCTCCCGACTACATCTGACAGACCTTTCTAACGATCTGATTTTTTTTTTCAGTTTCAACGACTGCTAAAACATTCTACTCCCTGGTGGTCCTCTTTATGTTTAAACTGCAACAGACTATTACAGTTCAAAGTTGTATCATTCCATACTACAGTATATGGCAGTGCAAGTCCTATTTAGGATCTAAGCATTAAAATGGGAACTGTTTAAAAAAAACAGCTGTGATGTTTTCTGTTAATGTTATAAAGGTTTGTAGGCTTTCTGGCACCAAAACATGACTTAAATTAACATTTTTCTTCATTAAATTTTCTTAACAAAAATAGTTGTGAAACTGTAACAAAAGTAGGATTTAAAAAAAAATGTATAAATTGATTTGAAACTGTTAATTTATACTGTTATATCTTTAAAAAAAGAAACTGTCCAGATGACCTGATTGAGAATTATCGGATTTGATACCTGGATTACTGAGCATGAACTTTCTTATAAATTGATTTGTTTTAGGATCCAGGAGCTTCTACGGTTACTGGTAGCCACCACCGATGGCCAGCTGTTTATCTATAATGTGGATCCACAGGAAGGAGGAGAGTGCACATTGGCTTTCATGCACAGGTGAGGCAACAGCTGAATTAATGCTAATCACAAGACATAAAATAACCAAATCTTTTAAAACAAGGTGCTTTACTGCTCTTAAAATTTCAGTCTAAACAAGTGGTTCTCCCTTTTTTTCATTTTTTTTTTTTTCATTTTTGTTAGGCTTATTGGTGATGATGATTACCAAAGGGGAGGACCAGTGACAGATGGATCACAGGTCCAAGTTCAGTCGTCTCCATCTTATGCTGAGACTGCCGCTTTACCAGCCTCTGGTCCCTTCACTGCAACCCTCACTGGTTAGTAATCATAGGCACATTTCTGTTTAAGGACTGTGAAAGACCTTTAGCACCAGGGAGTGGAGAAAACGGCAGTAAAGCTGCATGCATCTTTAAATTTCCATCATTTTATTTTACTCGTTAGAATCTGTTGGGAAGTGTAGCATAAATAAATCATTATCACCACCTGTTATTTGTTTCAAAGCATACTGTAAGTAGCTAAGAAGTGTCCAACCTTCACTGTCCTATGTCCTTGTCTTTCCCATTCTCTTGAAATCTGCCTCCAGCCCCCACCACCAGCTGGGACCTGTTTGCTTGCTCTCACTGGGCTGCAACTAGGGACATAAAGAATAACCAGTTCATATCCATTCATGGACATATATAGATAATGTGACATGTAGAGTACTGTAGCTGTGAACAAATGTAGTTGTTATGTTATGTTGTTTATTTGTCATATGAAGGTTAACACAAGGTCAACAATGCAATGCAATGCAATGATGAGGATGTGAAGAACCTATTTGACTCACTAAAAACAAACAAACAACAACAAAAACAAGAAATACTAAAACATGCAATAAGGGTACAAAATAAAGTACCAAAAAGTTGAGTTGTATTTGGGCCTAAAAACTCCAGCCTGACCCGGCCCCTTATAATTTTTTCAAAGCCCAATCCGAAACTGACCAATTACATAACTGTAGAGACCCAAACCTGGGGAAAAAAAAAATGTTTAATTAAGCTTTGACTGCTTTTGTAAGCAAATCCTTTTGACATGACTTAAAAACATATTTCAAAGAAAGGAAGATATAAGATTTCTTGTTTATTAACAAGAGTCAGCAGATTATTATAGTTATCAGAATACTATTAGGGCTACACCGAGCCACATTTTTTTACTTCCAATCTGATTGCGATACCTAAATCTGGGTATCAGCCGATACCGCTACTATTCCGATATCATCATCATTATTGATTTTATATGAGGCTGTAATAATCTCCTCTAAAGTACAATTTGTACAAACATATGCCTGCATGTCCAAAAAGGCAACTTGAGGTACGTTTTATTAATGTTGGATACGTTTCAAAGTACTTAGAAGACCTCCTCAATCCTACTGGCACGTCTTCCACTGAGTAAGCGGAGCCTGGCGACTTTGGGTCGGGCTCTCCAATCGCTGGAGCTGAGGTCACCGAGGTGGTTAAAAAGCTCCGCGGTGGCAGGGCTCCAAGGGCGGATGAGATTCGCCCTGAGTTCCTTAGGGCTCTGGATGTTGTGGGGTTGTGTTGGCTTACGCGACTCTGCAATATTGCGTGGACATCGGGGGCAGTTCCCTTGGATTGGCAGACTGGGGTGGTGGTTCCCCTATTCAAAAAGGGGGACCGTAGGGTGTGTTCCAACTATAGGGGGATCACACTCTTAAGCCTCCCTGGTAAGGTCTATTCAGGGGTTCTGGAGAGGAGGGTCCGTCGGATAGTCGAACCTCGGATTCAGGAGGAGCAGTGTGGTTTTCGTGCTGGTCGTGGAACACTAGACCAGCTCTACACCCTCAGCAGGGTCCTGGAGGGCGTGGGAGTTTGCCCAACCAGTTTACATGTGCTTTGTGGACTTGGAAAAGGCATTCGACCGCGTCCCTCGGGGGGTTCTGTGGGGGGTACTCCGGGAGTATGGGGTACCAGGCCCATTGATATGGGCTGTTAGGTCCCTGTACGACCGGTGTCAGAGCTTGGTCCGCATTGCCGGCAGTAAGTCAGGCTCGTTTCCAGTGAGAGTTGGACTCCGCCAAGGTTGCCCTTTGTCACCGATTCTGTTCATAACTTTTATGGACAGAATTTCTAGGCGCAGCCAAGGTGTTGAGAGGATCCGTTTTGGTGGCCTTAGAATCGCTTCTCTGTTTTTTGCAGATGATGTGGTCCTATTGGCTTCATCAGATCGTGATCTACAGCTTTCGCTGGAGCGGTTTGCAGCCGAGTGTGATGCGGCCGGGATGAGGATCAGTTCCTCCAAATCCGAGGCCATGGTCTTGAGCCGGAAAAGGGTAGCATGCCCTCTCCGGGTCGGGGATGAGGTCCTGCCCCAAGTGGAGGAGTTTAAGTATCTCGGGGTCTTGTTCACGAATGAGGGAAAACTGGAGCGTGAGATCGATAGGCGGATAGGTGCAGCATCCGCAGTGAAGCGGGCGCTGTACCGGTCTGTCGTGGTGAAGAGAGAGCTGAGTCGAAAGGCAAAGCTCTCAATTTACCGATCGATCTACGTTCCCACCCTCATCTATGGTCATGAGCTTTGGGTTGTGACCGAAAGAACGAGATCTCGGATACAAGCGGCTGAAATGAGTTTTCTCCGCAGGGTGTCTGGACTCTCCCTTAGAGATAGGGTGAGAAGCTCAGTCATCCGGGAGGGACTCGGAGTAGAGCCGCTGCTTCTCCACATCGAGAGGAGCCAGTTGAGGTGGCTCGGGCATCTGGTTAGGATGCCTCCTGGACGCCTCCCTGGTGAGGTGTTCCGGGCATGTCCCACCGGGAGGAGACCCAGAGGAAGACCCAGGACACGCTGGAGGGACCGCCGACGTAACACGTCATCTACCGCTGACGTGACGCGTCACCGCTGAGTCAACCCGGAAATGTGGACCGAGTGTTTAGCTCTGCTGCAAATGTCTGCCACAGGAGCACAGCAAGGCTTTTAAGAAGATTAACACTTAAAAACAAATATTTGTTTGATAAAAATTATAGCAAATATGTGTCTGAGCTGAACTTTTCTTTAATAAATGAACGTAATTGTGAAATGAGCTGGATTTAAAAACTTGTTTCGCTAGCTACGTCTGATGAAACAAAATGTGCACGCGCAGCACCAGACATGCCGTAGCAGCAAACAGACCTGCATGTGGCCAAGATGTTGTAGTGGCAAGGGAACAGGACTTGAATCCGGAGGACCCTGGTTCAAACCCCAGTCACGGCATAGTTTTGTGGTGTGTTTGAGCAGCACATCTAATCACTACTGCTCCCCTGCGCGCTTTCTATAGCTGCCCGCTGCCACCTGGTGGTGATTGGGTTAAATGCAGAGTCAAATTTTGTCTTGTGTGGAAACATGCATAGATGACAAAAATATGACATTATTATTATTATTATTATGTACCGGTATTTTAATTTTAGCAGGATAAACACCAAAAAAAAAATTTGTTAGCTGACTTTTTTTAAGAGTGTGTCTCAGTTTAATTTTTGTTAATAAATGATTACAAATCAGCTTATTTTAGAACGTAAATAACACCAAGCGCGCACCCGTACACAGCATTTCCGCTTTTCAGCGCGAGCTGACTTTCATTAAAATTTAAATACAGAAACGCCTAAAAAAAATTGTTAGCTGACTTTTTTTTAAAGAGTGTGTCTCAGTTAAATTTTTGTTCATAAATGATTACAAAGCAGCTTATTTTAGAACGTAAATAACACCAAGCGCGCACCCAGAAAACAGACCCGCTTTTCAGCGCTAGCTGAATTTCATTAAAATTTAACTACAGAAAGGCCTAAAAAAAATTTGTTAGCTGACATTATTGTAAGAGTGTGTCTCTGTTTAACTTTTGTTCAGAAATGCACTTTGACAGTTACAACCACATACCAGTAAATAAAGCAGCTTTACTCCGACACCCCCATGTCCCTTGCCACAGCGATGGCATGGAGGCGCACCTGGACCGTGGACACCCCTTTTCCACAGGCGCGCTCGGAGAGGACCCAGGACTTGACAGTCTGCTCCAGCTGTGGCCACCTCGCTTTCTGGCCCCTGTTGGCCCGTTTGGACCGCTTCTTGTTCTGGAGGAAGGGCTGTGACTTCCTCCAGCCCCAGATCACTTTCTCGCTGACCCCGTACTGGCAGTCAGCGGCACGGTTCCCATGCACCAGGGCAAATTTCACTACCTCCAGCTTGTAATCGGCCGTGTAGGATTTTCTTTTAGGAGGCATGGCTCTTCTTCTTTTGTGGTTCTGTTGTTTGTTGTTTGTCTGTATCTCCTCACTCACTCTCAGAGATGTCGTTAGGGTGATGGGGTTTTATGCTGAATACACAAACAGGTAACGCCTCTAGGCACGTCTGTAGGTACTGTACCGTAAACAGACTACAGGTCTCTTTAGCGCCCATAGCGGCTGAAAGTGGTACTGCACTGCCTGTGCCCCTAGCGGCCGAAAGTGGTACTATCATGCACCCCTAGCGGCCGAAACTGGTACTACCATGCGCCCCTAGCGACCGAAAGTGATAAAAAGCCATAAATAGGTTGCACCTGAATATAGGTCGCAGGGCTGTCAAAACAGACAAAAAGCTGCGACCTATATTCCGGAAAATACGGTATGTTTTTAGCCTTCCTCAAGGTTGATCCCAACATGCTCGCGAGTCCTAGAAGCCACAGGTGGCCTGCGATTCTCACAAGTCGCCTCTATCTTACGGTTTAGCTCATAAATCACCTGTTTTTGAGTACTCATAGCACAAACCAAACCTTCACACAGACTTGGGAGCTTTGCCATGGCCAAATCTGGTGCCATGTCTTCTCCAAAAGCTGATAAAACAGTCCTGCTGATGCCAAAGAGCAGAACCCCTGCTATCATGAATCCAAATATATAAACGTCTTCAGCATCCTCCTGAGACAGAACTGAAAGACACATCAGCTGCCAAACTCCCCACGGATCTCTGATGTACCCCGCAGCGTGAGTCTCAGCCAGAAAAGAGGGTTCTCCAGGACCCTGTTGTTTTGTTGAAAAAATGTTGATTGCGTTGAAAGTCCAGCTAATCAGATCCATAATAGTATTTTTCGTTCAGGAGATGTGTACCAGGAGCTCCAAACACACACACAGCAAAAGCAGGAGGAAGAGGAGAACAGGGGGAGGGAGAGCAGAAGTGTCCATCTTGAGTGAGAGCCAGAAGAGAAAGGACGTGATGTAGTTATGATGGTATGTTAGTGACATGACATACACATGATATGGCATATATGGCATGAGATAGGATATACTTGACATACATATCGGTACATGATGCAACCTCATAGTGCAGCAGAAGTAAGCTTATTGATGGATTAAATCTAAATTCATCTGTCTTTTATGTCCTTAAAATCTCATTTGTTTAATCCAATAATTCTCAGTCAGGTCATCTGGACAGTTTCTTTTTTTTTTATAGAGACATTTCGCCCTCTATCTGGAGGGCTTCATCAGTCTGAGGAGTTCCAGTAAACTGTTTCCCCACCAAGCAGTAAACTCCTTAAGTGGGCCAACCAGTTTGCTGGAGTTTTCTGGGGGCCATCCTGTCCCTCGTCGACTCCTTCCAGCAGGCAGCCACAGCCAAAGTGGGTCAAGGCAACAAAGTTTATGCTCAATCATCCAGGTATCAAATCCAATAATTCTCAGTCAGGTCATCTGGACAGTTTCTTTTTAATAGAGAGGTTTCGCCCTCTATCCAGAGGGCTTCATTTTAAGGATCTAAAAAAGCTAAGTCTGGTCCTCTGGACATTCAAAAAACAAAACAAAACAAAGTCACAGACCCATCTCAAAGTGTTTTCATATTTCTTGCACATTTTGACTCAGAAATTAAATTGACACCTCAAGTATTTTTGAGAAGTATTCCTGATGCCCTCAATGACTTTGTGACCCAATATTTTTTTTTTTTAGAAAATATGTTTAGCAATTTTTTTAACATTTAACATTACTTTGACGTGAGATCAAGCCTCTACAACTCATTTAGGGAAATTACAGTCCACTTTAGCTGTTTTCGCACTGCACGGCCCTCCCCGGCCCCACCCTGCTTCTAACCTGGGTTCGTGTGGTTTGCATTTGCCTTCTCGGGCCGGCGGGAGCCCTAGTTATGGAACCCCACCGACGGAGGTTCTGATCGGGCCGAGCTCCCGGGCCCAGTTTGACGTCATGTACTGCTCACATTTGATTTGTTGTTTTCAGCAGGGGCGGGACTGCTGCGTGTTGAGTCATCAACTCGTTCTAACAACAACCTCAGCGCGAGCTGAATTTCATTAAAATTTAACTACAGAAACCCCTAAAAAAATTGTTAGCTGAATTATATATTAGTGTTTCTGAGTTTAATTTTTGTTAATAACTGATTACAAATCAGCTTATTTTAAAATGTAAATAACACGAAGCGCGAACCCATACTAGAGAGCATTTCCGCATTTCAGCGCGAGCTGAATTTCATTAAAATTTAACTACAGAAACGACTAAAAAAATATTTGTTAGCTGAATATATATATTAGTGTTTCTGAGTTTAATGTTTGTTAATAACCGATTACAAATCAGCTTATTTTACATGGGCGTAGCAAGGATTTTCTGAGGGGCGATCCTTTAAAAGAAAAAGTGGACCTACAAAAAGCAAGATACCCAGTAGCTCACTGGTTAAGCGTTGGGTTGGCGCTCCGAGCCTTTTTTCGACTCAGGTTCAAATCTCACTCGGTTCGGCTGAAACTTATTTTACGTTTGTCTTTTATTGGATAAAAGAATGAGGACTGAGATTTAAAAAAAGGAGTTTGTGAAACTTTTTTTTTTATCCAATAAAAGACAAACGTGAAATAAGTTTCAACCGAGTGAGATTTGAACCCGAGTCGAGAAAAGGCTCGGAGTGCCAACCCAACGCTTTACCAGTGAGTTACTGGGTATCTTGCTTTTTGTAGGTCCACTTTTTATTTTAATGGATTGCCCCTCAGAAAATCCTTGCTACGCCCGTGTAAAATAAGCTGATTTGTAATCTGTTATTAACAAACATTAAACTCAGAAACACTAATATATATATTCAGCTAACAAATATTTTTTAGCGGCGTCCCTTCTCTTTCCACCTCTTAACACACACCAAGCGCGCACACAAGAACACTCCACCCACTTCAAGAGAACACTCCACCCACTTCAAGGCGGCTCTCCGCACAATGCGAAATGAGCGGGGTCGTTCCAGGCTGGGCTCAGGGCCAGGCTGGGCCAGGCTGGGCTGTGCAGTGCAAAAATGGCTTTTGAGCTCTACTAAGCATTTTGGAAGCTCGAATGAGTTCTGTTTATAATTTGTCACCAACTGTTGCAACCCAGTGAGAGACTGACCAAAAACTTAAAAGACCACCTTGAATGTGTTGTAGTTTTGTGTTTTGGACATGGGGGAAAAAATCTCATATTGTGTCATCATCACACCAGAGGTGGGACCAAGTCACTGTGTTACAAGTCTGGGTCAAGTCTCAAGTCTTTGACCTCAAGTCCTAGCCAAGTCTCAAGGCAAGACGGTCCAAGTCAAGCCAAGTCTGAAGTCCATCCATCCATCCATCCATTTTCGTCTGCTTATCCGGGGTCGGGTCGCGGGGGTAGCAGCCTAAGTAGGGAGGCCCAGACTTCCCTCTCCCCAGCCACTTGGAGCAGCTCCTCTGGGGGAATCCCAAGGCGTTCCCAGGCCAGCCGAGAAACATAGTCCCTCCAGCGTGTCCTGGGTCTTCCTCTGGGTCTCCTCCCGGTGGGACATGCCCGGAACACCTCACCAGGGAGGCGTCCAGGAGGCATCCTAACCAGATGCCCGAGCCACCTCAACTGGCTCCTCTCGATGTGGAGAAGCAGCGGCTCTACTCCGAGTCCCTCCCGGATGACTGAGCTTCTCACCCTATCTCTAAGGGAGAGTCCAGCCACCCTGCGGAGAAAACTCATTTCAGCCGCTTGTATCCGAGATCTTGTTCTTTCGGTCATAACCCAAAGCTCATGACCATAGATGAGGGTGGGAACGTAGATCGATCGGTAAATTGAGAGCTTTGCCTTTCGACTCAGCTCTCTCTTCACCACGACAGACCGGTACAGCGCCCGCTTCACTGCGGATGCTGCACCTATCCGCCTATCGATCTCACGCTCCAGTTTTCCCTCATTCGTGAACAAGACCCCGAGATACTTAAACTCCTCCACTTGGGGCAGGACCTCCTCCCCGACCCGGAGAGGGCATGCTACCCTTTTCCGGCTCAAGACCATGGCCTCGGATTTGGAGGAACTGATCCTCATCCCGGCCGCATCACACTCGGCTGCAAACCGCTCCAGTGAAAGCTGTAGATCACGACCTGATGAAGCCAATAGGACCACATCATCTGCAAAAAACAGAGAAGCGATTCTAAGGCCACCAAAACAGATCCTCTCAACACCTTGGCTGTGCCTAGAAAGTCTCAAGTCAAGACAGGCAAAAGTCGAGTCAAGTCTCATGTCAGGAACTTTTAATTTCAAGTCATTTCGAGTCGTTCTCTCTCCTCCCCTTTTTTAAAAATCATTTGCAATTATACATAAAATGTAAATAATAGACCATTTGTTCTTTTTTAAATCTGTATTTATCTCAAATGATAGAACATGTGCAGCTGAACACAACGTATAAACACCGGCTTCCTGAGCACGGTGCACATTATTTCAAGGACCGGAATTTTGGCAAATCATAGAATAAAAGTGAAGGCTAAGCGGTATCACCAACGTAGCCCGGAGTACACATGCTAACACGAAGTTAGCTAAAGTCAACTATCTCACAGCAAAAGAAAAGTGCTACCTACCAATCTTTGTGAAGCTTCAAATGCCGGACAAAGTTGGATGTTGTGGAATCTCCATCCGATATTTTCTTATTGCATGTTTTACAAGTTGCAGTTCGTTTTTTATTTGAATGTTCATAACCTATGTACCCAAAATAAATTACTCGCGGAAGCATGTTGGAGCGCTTATTTCGTCTTTAGTTCCCTCAGCCCTGTAGCCTTGCCTTGTTTTTTTCAAATGTCTAAATACTGTACTTTTAATTTGATTGGTTGTGATGCAGCTATGCACACACATACATATGGAGTGTGGAAAAACAGATGCCCGGTCTGCGCCTGACTGTTAATACGGAATGAATGAAATTAATTAATGGGGCCACTTCATAACGTGTTTTAAATTTTTGACTTGACTAAAATATCGTCTTTTCAAGTAAACAGCGTCAAGTCAAGTCCCAAGTCAATGGTGTGCAAGTCAAAGTCAAGTCCGAGTCTTTCAGCATTTTTTCAAGTCAAGTCTCAAGTCGTGATTTTAATGACTCTAGTCTGACTCGAGTCCAAGTCATGTGACTCGAGTCCAAGTCATGTGACTCGAGTCCCAACCTCTGCATCACACACAACACTTGTAGTGGCTAATGAGACGTTTGGGTAATAATTCTGCTTCATCTACATTTGCCATTGTTTGGAAATGGCTATTTTTATCTTCTAGCTAGTTTTCTGCTTCTTCTAGGTGTAACAACTCCGGCCCTATTTACACAAAATTGATCTCTGTAAATGTTAGTGTTTTTGTCCCCTATCATGGAGCAACAAGGGGGAACTGGAAAATTTATTGACTCCTAATTCTAATCCATCCATCTTTGCATGTTGTGAGCATGATAACTTGAAAACTAAGTGCAGTACTGACTTCCGAGATGGTGTAGAGGCAGGGCAGCCGGCTCAGGACCAGAAGGTCTCTGATTCGATCCCCGGTCACGGCATACTTTGTTGTGTCCCTGGGCAAGACACAACCCTGAGTTGCTCCCGGTAGGACAGGCAGCGCCTTGCATGGCAGTCTACCACTACCGGTGTATGAATATGTGTATGAATGGGTGGATGGTTGGTACTGTAAAGCGCTTTGGGGCCTCTCAAAGGGGGCTGGAAAGCTCCATTTACCATTTACCATTTCCGTTTTGGGGTGTTGCTACATCTAGGAGTAAGAAAGGTTCCATTAGAAAATTGGGTTGCCACATTAAAATCAGAAATGGCTCTCCCACCGCATATGTATACTGTACAGTAGTCCCTCGCTACTTTGCGGTTCATTTTTCGTGGACTCGCTCTATCACGGTTTTTCAAAATAGGATTGGACATGACACACAACTGGCTGATTGATGGATGAGCCGCAAGATCGGCATGGAATTTTTTACCTTTGTGCCGCCAATACTTCAGGATCAGCTTCCTGCTGCAGCTGATCAGCTGTTCTCCGTGCAGAGCAGAGAAGTGGGCGTGGCCAAGAGCAGATGAGGCAGGGAGCTGAAATCATGACATTTGGTGCTCTTTTAGAGTGTTTAGAGTTTAGAAGCATTGTTTAGAATATTGCAAGAGTGTGGGAAGGGTTTAAAACACCTTAAAATATACATAAATATTAAATTAAACTACTACTTACTACTTGTACTACTATTCCTACTTAGTGTTTTTTCACTTATCGTGGGACTTCAGGGTACGGATCCCTGCGATAAACGAGGGACTGCTGTATATAATAATAATAATAATTTTATTTAAAAGCGCCTTTCAAAACACCCAAGGACACTTAACAAACACAGTTCAAGTAACAAATTGAAATATAAAATAAATAAAGAATATAAAATATAAAATAATTTAAAATACATTTATTAAAGTTAATTATGAGCTAGTCTAAAGAGATGTGTTTTCAGGGCAGTCTTGAAAAGAGAAAGGGAGGTAGTGTTTCGAAGGTCTGGCGGTAGAGCGTTCCAGAGGTGAGGGGCAGAGCAGGTGAAGGCCCTGCTCCCCATGGTGGAGAGGACTAGGTAAGTTTGGGGTACCCTGTACATTTCCATCACGTAGGTGTTTTTCTGTTAAATACACCAGGTAAGTAGGTAGGTGCCACCCATGTAAGTTTTGATGAAACTTTTGTTAGATAAGGTTAGCAAGGCTTTTCTTTTCTAATTATTTTATGTAGCTTAGACTGTAGTTAGGCCCTGTTTTGTTTTATTGTTTTCTCTGATTTGGCACCACCTAACTGTCCCTTTCTCCCCCACAGTTTGTATGAGACTCCAAGGGATTTTTGTGTTGGCTGTGACAATAAATCCCTTGTTTTATAACATTCACTTGGACTCCTGAATTTTTGTGGTTGTCATGTTACTCCCCTTCTCCTCACAAAGGGGGGGGGGGGGCCGTAACAGGCGGGCAGAGGGTACATGGAGATGTAGTGAAGAGGAGGATCTGAGAGAGCGTGATGGGATGGAGATTTGTAGGAGGTCAGATAGATAAGGAGGGGCAAGGTTGTGGATAGCTTTGAACGTGAGAAGTAGAATTTTGAAGATGATGCGTGATTTAACCGGGAGCCAGTGGAGCTGCTGCAGGACAGGAGTGATGTGGTTATAGTAGGAGGTTTGAGTGATGACACGGGCAGCTGAGTTCTGGACCATCTGTAACTTGTGGAGAGATTTGTTGGGGAGGCCATAGAGAAGGGAGTTGCAGTAATCGATACGGGAAGTCACAAGACTGTGCACAAGGATGGCTGTGGAGCGGGATGTGAGAGAAGGACGGAGACAGTTAATATTACGGAGGTGGAAATAGGCAGACGTGTAACATTGTTGATGTGTGAAGTGAAGGAGAGAGTGGTGTTGAAGATGACACCGAGACTCTTGACCTGAGGGGAGGGGGATAGCAGAGAGTTGTTAAGGGGGACGAGAAGATGTTCTGATTTTGAAATAGAGTTTTTGGTACCTACAAGAATGATTTCTGTTTTGTTACTGTTTAGTTGAAGGAAATTGTTAGAAAACCAGAGATTTAGCTCAATGAGACAGTCGGTGAGGATGGAGGGTGGGTGGGTAGAGTTTGGAAATGCAAATCTTGTGAGCTGGATATCATGAAAAATAAGCAACATATTCATTTCTGTTTCAGTGTGTGTCTGCATCTACATGTAAAAAAGGGTCCTATCAAAAATTGGGTGTCACATCAAGGTTCCAGGTTTTTTATTCTAATTTACATCATATGTGGTAAATGGTAAATGGAGCTTTCCAGCCCCCTATGAGGGACCCCAAAGCGCTTTACAGCACCAGTCATCCACCCATTCATACACACATTCATACACCGGTAGCGGTATGCTGCCATGCAATGCGACAGCCAGTCCTACCGGGAGCAACTCGGGGTTAAGTGTCTTGCCCTGGGACACAACAACACATGGTGAAGGAACTCGGGATTCAAACCCCCAACCTTCCGATCGAGGGACGACTGTTGCATGAGGTGGAACAAAATTGTGTACACATGGTCCCAGTTACACCCCAAAATAGCAAAATTATAAAGTATAAAGAGAAACCGTATATAAGGATCTAAGTCAAGATATACACTAAGATCAAGGAATCAAGGAATCAAGGAGTTTTATTAACATTGCATCAATTTCCACCGATTACAACGTAAGTATGTATTGCAGGCATCCAGAAGAGAAATGAGTGCAAAAGCTGCAGCAAAACAAAGCATATTACATGTTTTATCAACACACGATATGTTTTATCAACACACGACATGTTTATTCAACACATTGATATGCTCTTAGCGCGGCCAGGCCCAATCTGTCTCCAGATGAAGGTCAAAAGCAGGAAAAACAGGCAGAAACACTGGGATTCACAGCATTGATATTAAAAAAAGATGAATCACATTTTGTCTTCAAGACACCGCGTGATTCAGTAAAAACCATATCAGAGCACATTTAGGTACAATAACAAAGGAAATACGGCAGGCAAGGAGATTGTGTCCATGATTAATTTCAGACAAACACAAAGTTCAGCAGGTGTGCAGCTGGGTGTTATCCGAAGCCTCACAGAAATCTCTGGGGAGGGGGAGGGGGGGGGGCTCTTCAACTCCTCACTCTAGGAGAATGGATTCCCACAGCCCGCTTGTCAAGGACATGTGCAGAAGCCAGATAATGTTTCGTTTGTTATCCAAATAGACCACAGTGTTCTTTTCCACTGCCGCCTCCAAGTCTGTGGGTGCTGTTTCATGGCCGAAAGAAATCCAAATATGTGGTTCTGCTCTGCCCCGCTTTCATGAGCTTCCACCTGTCCCTTGATCGATCCTGGGTGGCTGCAAACAAGTCCCAAAACGGACAGCAGGTGCACGGTGGTCCACCACTGCACCAATCGTGCGATTGAGCTCATACAGCAGCTGGGATGAGGAGCCCACGACCCGGTTCAGAGAATTTTGCTGATCAGGCAGTCCCGACAGCGCTCTGATAGCCGCCGAAGCCTCCCTCAGCTTCCGATAACAAACAACTCCGGTTACGCCAAAAAACAGAGCAGTTGCTACCAATAATCCAATAATCCACAAATCCTCCACGTCTTCGACACTCAGAACGGACAGACACATGGGCTGCCACTGACCCCACGAGTCCAGCACGTATCCAGCCGCGTGTGTGTCGGAGGGACAGACAGCTTCTCCTGACACGGTCCGCTTCGTGGAAAAAATCTTATCCATTGAAGAAACAGCCCAATTGATTAATTCCATATTGGTTCGAGTGAGCGCTGAAGGGTCGCAGACGAGACGAAAAGCAAGCAGGGAGTAGGAAAAACTTAGGGAGGGAAGAGCAGAAAGATATGCGACCTGCCTTGCCGAGTGCCGGAAGAAGCAAGATATATGCTAAACGAACATTACACGATACGCTAAAAATTTATGAGTCTACCAGCCTCAGGGTAGAAGCTGTTCCTCAGTCTAGTGGTTCTGCACTTAATGCTCCTTAACCTCCTTCCTGAGGGGAGTAGGGCAAAAAGTGTGTGTGCTGGGTGAGTGGGGTCCTTCACGATGCAGGTGGCTCTTTTCCTGCATCTGGAGGTGTAAATGTCTGTGATGGTGGGGAGACTGACTCCAACAGACTTCTGTGCAGCCTTCACCACTCTCTGCAGAGCTTTTCTTTCTGCAACTGTGCAGCCTCCATGCCACATGTTGATGCTGGAGCACAGGATACTCTCCACTGCACACCTGTAGAAGGAGGTGAGGACTGAGCTTCCCAGTCCAGCTCACCTCAGCCGCCTGAGGAAGTAGAGTCTCTGATTACCTTTCTAGATCAGGCTGGTGGTGTTGTTGCTCCAGCTGAGGTTGTCATTCAGGTGCATATACAAGTACTGTACTTGTGACTGGAGACCACTTCCACCGCAGATCATCCTATGTTTGTTGTGGGGGGGTTAGTAGGTGTTTTTGCTACATCTGAAATCCACAATCATCTCCATCATCTTCACATTGATGTGAAGGGGCTTCGAGCTGATCCTGGGGCTTGATCCTGGGGCTTCGAGCTGATCCAAGCGCCGTGAACAGTGGACATCACATGAGGCTTCGATCTGAGCCGTGCGCCGTGGGCGAGCCAGGGGACTGCTGCGGGCTGCTGAGACCGTGAGTTCTGCTGAGACCGTGAGTTCTGAACTAACTGCTGATCTGGGCACTGGGCCACAACCACCATCATTAGGCCTGTGAGCCTCGTGGAAGAGCCACGTGGTTCAGTAAACAAACCATCAACCAGAGACCTGCTACCACTAGACTACAAACTCTGTAAGTAATGCCGAAAAGAGGTGGACAAAAATCACCTGAGTCAAAAAAAGGTGGTCAAAAGTCACCAGAGTCGGCGGAAAACAACTCAGCAGAAATGGAAGACTTTAAAAAATCACTAAACAGTATAAATGAAAAACTATCAAAATTATCAGAAAAAATTGATTCACAGGCCAATCTGGTTGATGAAATAAGACAACTGAAAGATCTGATAACCAGCAAAGACAATAAAATAGCTGAACTGGAAGAAAAAATAGAAGACATGGAAAAATACACAAAAAAGAACAACGTGGTGATCACAGGACTTGATGTTAGTAAGTGTCGGACATTTAAACATGCTCTCACTAACACTGGCCCAACTGAGGATGCACCACAGGAAGAACTAGAGACTCTGGAGGAGACTGTAGTTAATTTTTTATGGGACAATTACTTTGACATAAAATATGAGGACATTTCGTTCTGTTACACCCTGCCCAGTAAAACACCAAATACCAAACCGTCGGTAGTTGTCGAATTCGTTAGCAGGAAGTTTAGAAACTATGTAATTAGTCAATCACACCTACTGAAGGGAACAAAAACGTACATAAATGAACATCTAACAAAAAAAAACGGAAGAATTGCAAAGGAAGCAAGGTGGCTAAGAAGCCAACACAAAATAGCATCAACGTGGACAAGAAATGGAAACATCTTTATCAAAACACATGTAGGGGCTAACCCTAAAATGATAAAAGAACTGAAGGATCTAGAGGAGCACAGAGGAGGACAAAGTACAAATCAATGAAACAACTGAAATGAACAAATACATCAAATACATTAAAACATGACAACATACGAAGACTCAGAACCTAAAATATATAATGTTAATGATGTTATTGATGCTAACTTTTTTCCAGTAATAAAAGATAGCGAATACTACAATGAAGAGCAATTTAATGACATCAATATAACAAATGGAGTTCTCTCTATTATTCACATTAACAGCAGAAGTATAAATGCAAATATATCCAACATAACAGATTACTTAAAACAGTTAAATAGAACTTTTACGATAATAGCACTGTCAGAGACATGGCTCAATGACGATAACACAAGTAATATTCACATTGAAGGGTATGAATTATTTCACATGAACAGAAATAATAAGAGAGGCGGTGGTGTCGCTTTATATGTTAAAAATGAATTAAAATGTAAACTAAATAATGAAATGTCAATAATAGTTGATAATCTTATGGAAATGATAACAATAGAAATAATAAACAAAAATGATAAAAACATAATAATAAGTTGTGTATATAGATCACCAGGATCAAATATAGAAATATTCACTGATAAAATCCTGGAGCTATTGGAGAAGAGTTTTAATAAAAAAGTTTTTCTGTGTGGAGACTTTAACATTGATATGGGAAACAAAACAGATTCAAATAACATCAGTACATTTATAAATTCAATGTACAGTTTAAATATGTATCCATTGATATCCAAGCCAACAAGAATTACAACTCATAGTGCCACAATAATTGATAATATTTTCACAAATATAACAGACGGAGAGGTGATAGGTGGTATCTTAACGACCGACTTAAGTGATCATTTACCAGTTTTCACAATCTATAAAAATGATCAAAGTATCACAAAAGAAGTTAACGCAAAGAAAAAGATCATAAACACATCAAAAAAAGTTATGGAAAAATTAAAAGAGGATCTAGATAAACAAGACTGGAATAAAGTGTATGTTGATGATGTGAACAGATCATATGATGAGTTTATGAATATCTTGGAAACTCTGTATGAAAAAAATTGTGTACAAACAAATTACACAAAGAGAAAAATTGTTGACCAACCATGGATGACAAAAGGGTTGAGAAATGCTTGTAAAAAAAAGAATTATTTGTATTCGTGTTTCTTGAAATTGCGAAGTCAAAACGCTGAAGAAAAATATAAAAAGTATAAAAATAAATTAGTAGGGATTATAAGGAAACATAAGAAAGAATATTATAGTAAATTATTAGATAAAAGTAATGGTGATATGAAAGCAACATGGCGAGTAATGAATAGTGTTATGAAGAATCATAAAGCAAAAACTAGTATTTCAAAATATTTTGTAAAAGAAAAAGATGAGGTTTATGATGAAAATGAAATTGTCAATGGATTTAATCAGTATTTTGTGAATGTTGGATCAAGCCTTGCAGCTAAAATACCAAAAGTAAATAATAATGTGAGCCACACAATTACAGGCTGTACAAGCAGTATTTTTCTAAATGGAACTAACGAAGAGGAAATAATGAAAGTAGTAAAAAATCTTACAGACAAGAGATCAAAGGACTGGGTGGACATGGATATGATGTTTGTAAAGGATATAATGAGCCATGTTATTGAGCCGTTTACATATATATGTAACTTATCATTTTCAACAGGAATATTTCCAGATAATATGAAAGTAGCTAAGGTAGTTCCTCTTTTTAAAAATGGTGATAAATGTGTGTTCAACAATTATAGACCTATATCCTTGTTACCACAGTTTTCTAAAATTCTTGAAAAACTTTTTGTGAACAGACTAGATCAATTTATAGACAAACAAAATATTCTAAGCAATAGTCAATATGGGTTCAGAGCTAAAAACTCTACATCAATGGCTCTCATGGAATTAATGGAACAAATAACTACTGCTGTCGATCAAAAACAATACTGTGTCAGTATTTTTGTTGATTTAAAAAAAGCATTCGATACTATTGATCACACCATTCTCCTTGAAAAACTGAACAAATATGGTATTAGAGGACCAGCATTACAGTGGGTATCTAGCTATTTGAAAGATAGGAAACAATTTGTACAAATAAATGATGTAAGATCTGACCTCTGTAATATCACATGTGGAGTTCCCCAGGGCTCTGTGCTTGGACCAAAGCTATTTATTTTATATGTGAATGACTTGGTAAATGTGTCAGGACTCCTTAAATGTATACTTTTTGCTGATGATACCACTTTTTTCTGTTTAGGTGAAGATATAGAACAAATGTTGGAATTGATAAAGACAGAATTTACCAAAATACAAACTTGGTTTAAAATCAATAAATTATCATTAAATCTAGAAAAAACTAATTACATGATATTCAGTAATAAAAAGAAAACTGTTGATGTTCCACTCAAAATTGAGGGTGTTGAGATTTGTAGAGTGAGTGAGGTGAAGTTTTTGGGTGTTATTATTGATGACAAACTGACATGGAAACAACACATAAATTCTGTAAGAATAAAAATAGCTAAATCGATTGCAGTACTATACAAGGTCAGAGACCTATTGAATGATAAAGCTCTGTATTTGTTGTATAACACAATCATTGTTCCACACTTAATCTATTGTATTGATG
>JBBPBX010045396.1:5217-19766 GCA_038048925.1 Garcialebias charrua
GTGGACATGGATATGATGTTTGTAAAGGATATAATGAGCTATGTTATTGAGCCGTTTACATATATATGTAACTTATCATTTTCAACAGGAATATTTCCAGATAATATGAAAGTAGCTAAGGTAGTTCCTCTTTTTAAAAATGGTGATAAATGTGTGTTCAACAATTACAGACCTATATCCTTGTTACCACAGTTTTCTAAAATTCTTGAAAAACTATTTGTGAACAGACTAGATCAATTTATAGATAAACAAAATATTCTAAGCAACAGTCAGTATGGGTTCAGAGCTAAAAACTCTACATCAATGGCTCTCATGGAATTAATGGAACAAATAACAACTGCTGTCGATCAAAAACAATATTGTGTCAGTATTTTTGTTGATTTAAAAAAAGCATTTGATACTATTGATCACACCATTCTCCTAGAAAAACTGAACAAATATGGTATTAGAGGACCAGCATTACAGTGGGTATCTAGCTACTTAAAAGATAGGAAACAATTTGTACAAATAAATGATGTAAGATCTGACCTCTGTAATATCACATGTGGAGTTCCCCAGGGCTCTGTGCTTGGACCAAAGCTATTTATTTTATATGTGAATGACTTGGTAAATGTGTCAGGACTCCTTAAATGTATACTTTTTGCTGATGATACCACATTTTTCTGTTTAGGTGAAGATATAGAACAAATGTTGGAATTGATAAAGACAGAATTTACCAAAATACAAACTTGGTTTAAAATCAATAAATTATCATTAAATCTAGAAAAAACTAATTACATGATATTCAGTAATAAAAAGAAAACTGTTGACGTTCCACTCAAAATTGAGGGTGTTGAGATTTGCAGAGTGAGTGAGGTGAAGTTTTTGGGTGTTATTATTGATGACAAACTGACATGGAAACAACACATAAATTCTGTAAGAATAAAAATAGCTAAATCGATTGCAGTACTGTACAAGGTCAGAGACCTATTGAATGATAAAGCTCTGTATTTGTTGTATAACACAATCATTGTTCCACACTTAATCTATTGTATTGATGTTTGGGGGAAAGCGTGTAAAACAATCACAAAGCCTATTTTTGTATTACAGAAAAGAGCTGTAAGAATTATCACTAGAAAACATTATTGTCATCCATCCAGTACACTATTTTATCAACTGAAATTATTGAAATTCCATGATTTGGTTGATTATAATATTTTATCAATTATGTATAGGGCTCAAAATAACGATTTACCTTTAAATATCCAAATGAATTTTGTTAAAAGACAAAGTTGTTATAATCTTAAGGGGACAGAGATGTTTGTAAAACCACAATTCAGAACTAGCTTGAAGGGACGTTCTACCTCAATCCAGGGAATTAGATTATGGAATGGCTTGGAGAATGTAGTTAAAAATGCCAAGTCACTGTTTACATTTAAGAAAATGATCAAAAGGAATTTGTTGAAAAAATATATATGAATTAGCATAATGTGTATTGTATCAATTATTAGTTATGTATTAGTATTAGAAAATTAGAAAGAGTTAGTCATTTTGTACTGCTGGTGAAAGATTATTATTGTTTAATCTGATTGTTTGAAAAAAGGGGCAGATATAATAAGATTTATTCTTCTTTCTGCTACCTTTCATTTTTTTACATTGTGTACGTATCATTGATGGGATTGTCTTGTATTGTATTTCTTTTGTAAAAAAATTAACAAATTTAATAAATAAATAAATAAATCTTCAAAATTTCACAGCTAACAGTGTTTCTTTTTGGGTAACTGGTCGAAAAAAGTTTTGATTTTAAAGGGCTGTTGCCAACTTAAAAAAGCCCTTTTTTTTGTTTGTTTGAACCGATATGATATATTTTTGTTAAAGTTAAATTTCTTGGTATAAAATACAATAAAATACGTTGAAATAAAAATAATGCAACAGCATCAAGGACTCCTGTAATATATTTTTTTATCCAAAGAGAAACGTAGATGTCTGCTGTAATTTACACACTGGCTTGTTTTGTTTTGTAGGTTTTATTACTTTTCACCAGTTTGGAACTCTAAAACATGAGAAAGCTGTAAATCGTGTTTTATATCCTTAGTTGTTATTTCTGCACTGTCGTGTGCATGGCTGGGTGTCACATTAAACCAACTACCAACTGAGAGCCGACCTTTAGCTGCTGAGAACAAAGTATCAACAGGCAAAGCTGAAAACATTTTCATCAAACAGAGTTATAGATGTCTCTAAAGAGTTTGCACCAGATGAAACCAAAAGCATTTTTATTGTGTTCTTTACACTCATCTTTACAGAAAGCTCACACATGATCACAATCCTGGGCAAAACTGCTAATATTCTTTCAACACTAAACAGCTCCGGAGCCTCTTGGAAATAAAGCGATGACATCATTTTATCGTGACACATTATCAGGGACTCATGCTGATGACAAACGCTTGCCTTGGATGTGAAAATTACTTCTTAACAGAAAAACTAAAGTAATCTCTGCCATGCAACGCTCGTGTTTTTTTACAATATCCAACAGTATCCAACAAAAATCTGTTGATTTTTTATATATATTTACATTAATTTACATTTTCAATAGCTCTGTTTTTATCAACAACATTTACAAAGCAGAGGAGGAAGTAAAAGTCCTCTTTGCTACCTAGTTCCAAACTGTCACGTGATTTTAGTCAAGTCACATTCTTTTTTATTTATTATTATTTTGTTTGGCTTTACAGCGTAATCAGCACAGATGTGACTCGCAAATATACAAATGATGTTTTTTTTCTGTACAGGGCCAAACAATCAGAAGACGAGGCAGTGGCTCCTCCATATCCTGGGACTTACGAATGGCTTATCGCATTATGTTGAGGTTACGTAGTGAGCCGTGTTAAGAAGCTCCAATGATTGTGTTCAGTTAGTTATTGGCAAGTTGACAGCTACCATGTTAGAAGACATTTATCAACAAGGCATGCAGACAGGCTCGAACCTATCTGCACTAAGATAACAAGAAGCATAAAGCAACTGATGAGCTGCAAAGAGACTAAAATCATAACATGAACCGTCCATGATTTCCTGCTCAACTGTAAAATAATCTACTCAGATGTTTAGCATTGCTGTGCTGGGTCTCTGCTTAGTGTCTGGTGCAGGGCTCAGAGTTCAGGAGTTCAGACGACGGACCCCTTAGAGGAAGACAAGTGGATGGACTGGATGCGAATGGCCAACGTTCTCTCCAAGGCCTGCAGGATGTCGGAGCCGGGGCTTTCAGGAGGCGCGTCGTAAAGTAGCTGTTTGAACGGCTCCAGCTCGATCAGGATCACCATGTTCTTCAGGAAGTAGCCCTCGATGTAGGAGGCCAGGTCTGGATCATCAAGGAACTGTGAAGAAGGGGAGATGTGGCAAAACTTTTTTTATTTTTTTATTTATTTAAATATCCCATTTTATTATTGCCTGTGCTAGATTTGTCTTTGTCGTTTCTTACGTTTACCTTGGTGTGGTTGTAGATCTCGATACATGTTTCTGTGTTTAAGTTCTTGGAGCAGATCAGCTCACAGTGTCTCTGCAACGCTTCCAGCTGGAAGAACTTGGCTGCTGACAGGAGCTGGGGGGGAAAAGCCAATCAATTAAAGCTCATTTTATTTTGTCTTAATTTGTTTTACAAGATTTTAAGACAATATCTGTGATTGACTGATTGATTGATATGGCTGCATCAGGGGTTGGGATGCACTTTTTTTTTTTTTTAATTAAACCTTTATTTAACCAGATTTTAAAAAACATTGAGATCAAGACATGTTTCACAACCTGGCCAAGAAAAGGCAGCAGACAAGACAAGTAACAAGATACAGAATAGGACTTCAGAACTATATAAAAATATACAATATAACAGTAAAGGGCAACAGTTATAATAATAATAATTTAAAACAATGGCAATTTAAGATCTGAAACACAGGCGCTGTTGACAAGATAACCATTGTCGTTTTTTTAAAGTTTGCAAAAAGCACTTAAAGTAAGAAGTTCTGACAGTTGTAATTCAGTTTGCGAGGCATTCCATGCTGAGGGGGTAGAAAGATAAAAGCTTTCTTGCCTTTTTTTCTGTATTTTTAATAATACATTAGAAGAGTACACTATAAAGGCCAAACTCTGACCTTTTTTTTTTCATTTTACTCTTATATTCTTTTTATTTTTAATCAAAAACCTTATTTTTGGGGTTATTATTGAGAACATATCCGAGGGAGTGGTGGGAAGAAGCTAGAGACAGAGAGCCTGTGATCAGAAGGTTGTTGGTTTGAATGCCCCTGATCATAACATATAAACTTGAGTGGGAAAAGTGAAGCAGCCACACCTGCCTCCACTCTGGGCCCTTGAGCAAGGCCTTTAACAGCCATCTGCTCCCCCTGGCATAGATGATAGCCCTCTGCTTTACACATGTGTGCTGTGGTAGCTCTGTAGTCTATGGTTATGTCAGGAAAGGCATTCAGCATAAAAAAAAACTATGCACATTTGTTTGCTGTGGCGACCCCTGAAGGGAGCAGCCCAAAAATAAAACATTAAAATTTTAAGAAAATTATCATTTTTATTTTTACACAGCAATTACTGTATTAACATTTTTTGCAAATCTAATATTTTTTAAATAACCTTTTTTAGAGTTTACTTTTTTGCTAAACCTCTTTTCTAAAATAATAATGAAAAAATATTAAAACATATTCGTATGCCCATCTAATATGTGCATTAGAACTAGAAGACATATTTCAGTTTTGAATCTGCAGCCACAGTTCTCATGGTGTGATGGATTAACAAACCCATCTACTTTTTGTGCCCCCATCAACCATTTAAATAAAATAGCATAGTGAACCAAAAAATACAAATAAAATAAAAGTTGTAAAAGTATTTTTGTAAATACAACAGCTGTGAAAGCTTTCTTATTAGTCTAACCTCCATAACATCAGTGTTCCTGATGTGAAGAGCATCTGTTCCTCCACAGTACAGATACTGCATCACCAGCTGGAGAGATATGGACAGTTACACAAACATTTTACAAACACATGTTTAGACAACAGTTCCAACCAGATAAATGTATCCATGCTGTTTAGGTGCATTACCTGAAATATGTGATATTTGACATTGCTGATTTCAATGCATGTGTTTTCACCACAAGGCCTGTTTGCCAGAAGAGATTTGAATCTTGAGGGTAAAAAAAAAGTCACTGTCATCACTTTTTAGCAACACACCAATTCAAAGTGTAATTTTCTGATAACGTATCAAAAGAAGCTGGAGCCTTCAGAAAGTCATTATTTTTTGTCTAATTTTTTTTGATCTGATAGCACAAAAGACACACTATGAACTTCCTATGCATGCTGACGTTTGAAGTACCTGTTGGAAGCGGTGAAGAGCAGGACTTTGTGGGCGTAGAAAGGCTTACCCTCCACCAAAAAGGTCACATCAGACATCTCTTTATTGTTCAGGAAGTGGGGATCTGAATCATACGTGAAAAGCTCGATTCATTTTTTTTAACTACTTAGTTGAAAATCACAAATACTCAACCACAATCCAAAATCCAACATTTGATCCTGCCACACTTAGTTGAAGTTGTTCAAGTTAGATTGTCTGCTGATGTCTGTGAACACTAGATGGTGTCATAAACACTTGCTCCTTATACAATTATGTGTTTAAAAGTCAGAAATGACTCAACAATATAAACTGAAAAACTATAGAAGTAAAACTTTAATGCTTTTCTAATTTTGTAACTTAAAACTATCAGAATAAAGATCAAAGATCTCACCCAGGCGTGACGACTGCTTCCTCTTTATCTCCGACAGTTTGGGGATGGGGTATGGGCCGTAGCACTGCGTGAAGATGGCAGACAGCTGCTGACTGATCACTTCATTCTGACCACACACAAACAGAGTTGCAAAGGAGGTGAGCCGTGTGCGACGCTGCACAGAGAGGTCAAACTTCAGCAACGTTCACTTTGTTCAATAAGCTTTTCCATTAAGCCTCGCAGTAATAGGTATGTCAGATGTTTGAAAGGAGATCGAAGAATATTACACTTATTTCTTACAGCCACATTTCCTTTGAGATCACTGTAATGGAAAACAGAACGACAGCTCAATCAACTGAAGGAGTGTGAGAAAAAAAGAAAAGGAACACAGTGAAATACCTTCTTACTTTTTTCTCCTATCCAATCTTTCATGCATGTGCATGTGTGTGTGTGTGTTTGCAGGCAGTGGTTAGCTAGACTACAAGCTTCCCATGTGCAATCAGGCTGCAAGCTCTCACTGAAGTGTGACAGGTGCAAACATCTATTAACAGCTTCATACTCCGCCAGGAACAAACAATGCGTGCATATGTGCTGGTGCTGTTACATTTTGCAGACCACGCTCTTTGGGATCCATGTGAATTCCAGGATGCAAGTTTTGCAGCATCAGAAGATGAGCAGTGTTACTCATCTTGCCTGCTCATAAAGATATGGCTGATCCATGCAAATCTAATATAGACAGCCAAGCCAGATGGTAGGCTTTATTACTGAAAAATAATTCTAATAACATTAGAGACAACAAAAAACAATAGCAACGTATCATACAGCTTGACCATTTTAAGTACTGTAATTGGTATGCAATCCAGTCGGCCTCAGTGAAGCTAGAAGATTGTCAAGGGTTTAAGAAACCGAGTAAATATGTGTGTGAGAAATGAAATATGTCTGGAGAAGTAAATATGTTTCATTTGAAGTTTAAGTTCAAGTAGGTTTATTGTCATTCCCATCACATGTGGTGCATGAGGTGGAACGAAATTATATACAGGTACTCAGGGTCCCAGTTACACCCAATCAATAGCAAAAATATAAAGTGTAAAAAGAAACAGTATACAAGGATCTAAGATATACACTAAGATATACAAACACAAAATAGCACGCCAAAAGATCTAAGATATACAGTACACTAAACATTAATAATGTAAAACAATACGGCGTAACAAAAGCAGCCCGAACCTGAGATCATGAAGATCATAAATCTGTATTTTAACAGTTGTATTTTTCACTGAGATAGCAGAAAAGGCTGGAACACAAAGGAATTTGAGGTGACATGCAGAGTGAAGTACCTTACTGGCCCTGAGGACCTGGAACATCAGAGGCAGGCCGTGCGTGATGAGCTCCTCGGTGTACTCTTCTTCGTCAATGCAGCTGAACTCTTTCAGGAGACCCTGGATCAGAGGTCGGCGGTGCTGATGGAAACACGTACGCAGAGACTCCAGCCAAGTGTGCAAAGTCCACGGGACCCCTGGGAGATCGTTTCATAAAAATATAGCAGAGAAAGGTTGTATGCCACACACTGCAAATGAAAGGCTTGAGGTGTAAACAAAAACCCACCCAGGCTCCGTATGTCTATGGTGATGTCAACATGTCCATGTTCAGAGCTGTGGTACATGGCTTCTTTAAGGGCTTTAAGTTTGGCCTTTCCAGTACGGATCAAGTCAACCTGAGAAGAACTTCCGCCTTCCAGCTCCGAACCTTCTGCCAGAATCTCTTCCAAGGACAAAACATCCCCTTTGCCTTTCTCTGTATGGGATAGCAGCTTACGGAATACATTTCTATAGGTAAACAAGCACAAAAACAGACAATACGTTTTTAATTTATTGTTCTGCATAGAACAAATGAAATTAGTCTTTACCGAAGAGTTCGTCTAATCTCTAATATCATAACTGATGCATAGCAATAAAGAAAAATGGATGCATCTGGAGGCTATACATGTCTGTTGCTGAGTTATAGTCATTACTGTGAGAGAGCACTGGCTGTCTGATGACAAGTGTTGTGTGGCTACAATCTTGTTCCCTAAAAGGCTGTAAAGGGCCAAGAAAAATTAGTAGCTGTCAGCAATGTTGCAGAAGTGCATTCATTCAAAATGATTAGTGTTGAAAACTGATGTTAAAAGCTCCCATCTTTGTTTATTTGTAAAACTACAGGCTGTGCTAAAATCACCCGGCGACATCTACAAAATGTGGTTCAACACTAAATTACAGAAATAACAAAACACTTTCATGTTAAATGGACATTCCATGAATTTTGAATGTTTCATGTTAAATATTTGACTACTTATTGTCTTTCATATGTTAGACAGATAGATCACTGTGGAGAGGCTGGGAGGCTTCAGCCAAGTTAACTGGTGTTCAGAATTGGATGAGGAGGAAAATGAATATTTTCACCATTTAAAAACTAGGTTTTTCATCATGAGTGAAGAATTACAATCGTTTTAGACTACATTACTAATGTATCCGAAGACAATTAACAGTAGACAAAATATATAATATGTGCAAAGCACCATACGCAATGGCTTGTGTTTAAAAGACACACTTTAGAAAAGTTGGAACTATTTTTAATTTAATTTGTTAATAAACCACCATGTATCTGTAGAGTTTTCTTTGTTTAAGGTATACATGACTGCAATAAAAAGTAATTGCAGTTGAATCATAGAAACATGTTTTAATGGGCAAATTTTAAACAATTTAAATCAAACCATTAAAAAATAAACAGCACCAAAGCTAAACAAGCAAAAAAAAAAAAAAAAAAAAAAAAATGCAACACATACAGATATTTAATATTTATTTAAATATATTTAATTAAAAGTTGTGGTGAATGTGTTCATGTACTTTGTTATGAACAGTGACAAAGTCTGGAGTATTTGAAGGAAACCAAAAAGAAATGTAACTAAACCTGAAGAAACACAAAATGACACATCCTGATACATGCTCAGTAATCCAGGTAGAAAAATCTAAAAAAAAAATAAAGTCAGGTCCTCTAGACATATTCTTCTTGTTGAAACATTTTGTCTTTTATCCAAAAAGGAGCTTCAATAAGCTCAGTCTTATAAATAGCACCTTCTCATAGTGGATCAATCAGTTTGCTAGTGACAGCCAAAACTAGCTGTTCACATGCAAAAGGAGGAACAACTGAGCTGATGATAACAAACATCTCTTATCTAGACAATAGCTGATAGGGGAGGCTCTGGACTATGCTATGACCTTCCCTTTAAAATGCAATGACTTCACCAGCCTATATGTATCACATATATTTATGTTGCTTTGCTGTGGTAGGTTTTTTCTTATGCCTAAAATTGTGCCCTGACTAGGACAAGGTGTGAGATATCTTTTTTTTAATACCGTCTCTCCTCATGTTTTCTTCCCTTTTCTCAGCTAAGCAAAACATTTTTCTGAATAAGAATAAGATGGCCGCGCTTTTATAGCAGCAGCTTCGTGCACTACGCCCATCTTTCGGACGACTGTACGTACATGTTCTCCCTGTACCTCAGTGCAATGATAATAAAGTTTATTCTGATTCTGACTAAACTTTGTTAGACAACATGAGACACTTGTACTTGTATGTTTCTTGACATTTAATCTGGTTGATTAGGTTTTAATGTCAACTTCTTACTAAAATACAGGTATACTGAAACGGAATAACAGCTGGGGTTCACAGTCATGAAGTAAACAAAACACAAAACGATTCATTAAATGAGATTAAAAAGTCTTATGTACATGCTCCCTTCAAACTGTAATTGTCCAGTAATATGTTAACATTTTAAAAACACAGTTTACCTTTAGGAACCTTGCTTTTTATTCCTCTTAATTCATTGTAAAATGTGTTGACTGTAAAAACAAAAAACGTGTATGAAATATCTACCTGTGTCCATGAGCTGCAGCCAGGCTGTAGGAGTTCATGTCTCCCTGTGGAGCAGTGGAAATCCCATTGCGATACATGGTACCCACCATTGGGTCGGCCCCTCGCTCCAGCAGCAAACTCACCAACTCAAAGTTACCTGCACATATAAAAACATGGTGAAGGTTAAAACCAGAAACTGAAAGACACAGATTTCATCACTTTGTCTGCATTTATCTTTATTTTCCAGCCTTTGGAGTGAACAACCCTCTGACACGCATGCTCATGCATTCGTCAGATGTTGATAGATGACCTGCTGTTTTCAGCCTGACAGTCAATCTGGACAGAAGAATCCTGCTGTGTGTTTGTACCTGCAGCAGCAGCCAGCTGAAGTGGCGTCTCTGTGTAGTTCTCCATCCCGTCCTGCAGGGAACCCTCCACGTTGGCTTTGGCATCCAACAGCAACTGCAGGTGGGAGCCCAGACGGGCATGATGGGAGAGAAGAAGAAGAGCCAGGTCAGTTTACCAGCGAAGCTCAATTAAAGTCTCATTCAATTATGATTTATCGTGAGCAAATCAGCAAATATCTGATTTTCAACACTGCCTGAACTATTGCTGAATTTATTGACTAAAGAAAAAGTGACTTTCCAGTTTAGCTTCAATTATTTCTATTGTTTGAAAGTTAGGTTTTATTTTTTCAACTTCTCAAATACAGATTGCATTTTTTCATCAGATTGGCTGGAAAATATTCATTCTTTACATGTGATCATGAAGCTCTATTCGGAAATTATATTTTATAACTGAGAAGGACAATTTCCTGAAGCTAATATTATTTAATAGGGTGACAAATGGCTTTCATTTAAATTAATATCGTGAAAAACTATGGATGAAATTAATAATAATCACTGTCTAATGCTAGATTTTTCTCTGAATATAACCTTTGTATTTTAGTTTCTTTTATTCAATGCCCTCAGAGAGCCAACTATTTTGCCACAAGGCTTAAACGTTTTCGATTCCAGTTTATTGATCCAGTATCGAGGGGCAAACTAAAATAGTTAACCAACTTCAATACCAATTAGACTGCTGTGTTTCCACTTTCTACTTTCTAAATGCAGTTTCATCCATTTTTTTTTTTAAAATGTCAAACGTTACAGGAGGAACTGAACACATTTTTGATTACTGTATGTGAAAAACTGTTGTAAGTGACACCAAAAGTATTCTGGTAGTTTTAAAAACGAAAGCAGTGGGAGGAAACTCTGAGATGATCAGATGGCAGAAATGACAGCGATGACCAACTATGAGCTGAAGCACAACAACAGGCCACAACGAGAGAGTCACAGGTGAGCACTGATGTCACTACCTGCACCACAGGCACATGTCCGTGCAACACGGCGAAAGTGAGGGGTGTCGCCTGCCGCGTTTCGGGAAAGATTGAGGGATGCTTGTGAACTGTGTTTGGCACCTGGGAAGGAGGACACAGATGGTTGGGATGGACAGGTAGAGGGGAGAAGGATGAGGGAGAGAGATACCAAGCCATTAAAACTACTACTGTACGTGGACAACGGGACACAAGACAAGCAGCTGCAGGGAGGACAGAGGGAGGAGGACAAGAAGCTCTACACAAGAGTGATTCACCCAGAACCCTGCGGCGGGAGAGGACATCCTGCCTCCCCCTCATTCAACATCTAATGAACAAAATGGATTGACGTGTTTTGTTAGGCCTTGTGAATAAAACAATTTAGTAACAAGTGATAATGGTTAAAAACAACAGTGCAATATTTTTGAAGACACCATTTGCGTGCGGGAGTTGTTGGGAGCTACTGACTTTTGAGGTCCGGGGGTCCGGTCAAAGGTTGCCTCATGCGGATAAATTAACTGGAGCGAGACATTCTGTGAACTTTGTGTGTGGACTGAAGCAGTGATCGCTCCCAAAAGCGCCGCATGCAACGAGCGGAGCTAACACCGCCCGGCTCGGAGGAGGAAAAGCTATTCGAGGCTAATGCTAAAAAAAGGAGCTGCAAATGGCGGCGCGCGCAGAGGGCTTTTGGTAAGTTATCTTAAGCTACTAGCACTAACAGTAAGTCAAATGAGTAATAAAAAAGAGCTAATTTTAAAATAACAACATATTAGAGATACTGGCTGTTACAGAGGGCGTAGTTAATGTAAATAGGTCTTTGTAGGGCGTGGCTTTCAGACCTCATTATTCATAAACCGGTCGTTTAGAACGGAAGTGAAATTTGGCAGAATTAGAAAGGGGATATTTTTTTATCCAAGCATTATTTTGTGTATAAAATTGACTGAAAATGGTCTGGATAGCCCACAGATAAACCACAAAAAATTATATATCCTACATTTGGTCCCCTTTAAATGAAATGGCAAAAAAAAGTAAGATATGCATTTTACATGAAACACACCAGTGATGTAAAAGAATGATACAGTATTTGTAAAGTCCAGTTCTTAGAAAATTCAAACACTACTCTTTTATGTTTGTATTTTTTATGCTCCCAATTACTAAATCACAAAAGCTGTTTTTAGATGAGTGAGAACGTTTTTTTTTATATACATAATTCATCTTTGAGTTTTCTAAATACATGAAAAAACGTCAGCTCAAATGACGTTATTTCAAGTCGTCTGTTTTGACTTATTAGCACATTCATAAAACAAACTTTTCACTACTAAAGTGCTGAACAAAAACATAAAATACAGAAAATAAAGATTTGAGCTTCAAGATTTTTTACAGCTGTATATCTTAAGTATCCCAGGACTGCGTCATGGCAAGCCGACATGGATGTGTAAACCTGTTGCTATTTTGCGAAGGTAAGAACATAAAAAGAACATGTTCCTAATGTAATCACCATAAGAATAAAAAAAATTTGATATCAGTTTTTTAATTAGTTTTATTTTATGCAGCACATTTTTGTAGATTCTGCAGAAAAACAGTGCTGTTAAAACTTTTATCTAGTATTTATTTAAGGGTCGTTGTCTTAGTTTTACTCTTGTTATAAAATTAATGAACCATAACACCACCATACAAAATATTAATAATTGTATAATAATAAGTAATATAATAATAATAATAATAATAATAATAATAATAATAATAATAATAATAATAATAATAATACTTTATTTATAAAGCCCTTTAAAACAACCACAGCTGCAACAAAGTGCTGTACACATAAAACCAAGAAAGTTTAAACACATAAAAAACAGTTGTTAAAACATTAAGATCAATAAAAACAATAAAAACAGCGCAGAGCAAATTCAGTCTGTGTTAAAAGCCAGGGAGTAAAAATGTATTTTTAAGAGTTTTAAAAATGGACAGCGAAGGGGCTCGTCTGATCAGAAGAGGGAGCGTAACATAACACATAATGTAACATAACATAACACAATGCAATGCAATGTAACATAACGTTACATGACGTAACATTACATATATTATTTTATTACTGTAGTTAGTTTAATGTTATTTTATTTATTTATTATATTATAGATACATACATCAGAACAAGATGGGATGATGGATGATGTGTTTGATTTTTTCTAATTCCAGAGCACCTTTTTTTTTTACTTCATCCTTGTCCTGATTCAGTTATTTAACTAACACTTGCTAAACCATTCACCAGGCGTCAACGCAAAGCAAGGAAAGCTTAATTTTCTTCTTTTACCACTAACCTCACTGTTGATATCTGCTCCTGCATCCAGCAGCATCTGTACCATCGCTTCATCCCCACGAACACAAGCGTACATCAATGGAGTCATCCCCTGTAAGAGTGAAAAATAACCACAACTTGATTAACTTTATACATTGTGCAAATAACAACACAAAGAATGTAATCAACCTAACAACTTTTTTAAAAATTATTAAATAATCTGAATTAAAAAAAATACACTAAGCTTGTATTCTTAAAAGTATCTTGACTTTGCTGAGAGTAAAATTTCATTGATCAGTTCTTTTTTAGTGTGTAATATAAATCTGCATTTCCGCTGAGCCATCTGCTGCAGGAGGACAGTCTAAAAGAAACATTCGGTCCAAGACACTGTGCTTGAACATCGAGCCTAAAACCAGTCCCCCACAACTAAACGTTGATATTTCTCATGGAAAACTGAGTAACAATTGCAGTATTCCCCTGATAATTTACTGTACTGGAGGTTGATAGTCATGATATATTGATGAGTGGCTTGGCAGGAAAGCTGCAGGGAAAACAACGCAGAAGAAGATTTAATATGTGCAGCTGCCTTTTGCTCACAAGTCCAAGGCAATGGAACCACAGTTTACCAAACAAACAAAATCTGCCTCTAACCGGCCTTCTTAGTGTGTATGTGTGCAAACATGCTGGGTTATGCATTATTTAACATGTTGACTGTGTCTCTAACCTGCTCGTTCATGCTGTTGATTCCATCTGGCCCGAGCAGGTTTATAGCCTGGTTCACCAGGTCCGTGCGTCCGCAGCTGAGCATACGGAAGCCCAGGTCCTGCAGGAACTTTGCCTCAGCAGAGGCAGCGTCCAGTTTCCTCGAGGCGCAGAAGCAGTCATCCGTTCTGAAGGAAGAGGCACACACATAGATTCATGGTGCATCATCATGAGTAAGACTCATCTGACACACGTTCGTCCTATAAAAAGAGATGCTCATTACTCCTGCTACTTAGGATGGGGACTTGTGATGAAGTGAAGATTTGATGCAACTTGCTGACTTCCTTGGATGCAGTAAATAAAGTAAATAGAATAATTCTGCTAGACATTCCTTAAAAATATTTAATATTAAAGAGAAAATCATTTATTATTATTAACCTTTATCTAACCAGGCACATCCCATTGAGATCACAGATCTCTTCTGCAAGGGAGGCCAGGGCCTGAAGGCAGACTAACATGCATGTGGGCAAATTGGAAAGACAATGTGCATATTTCTGAGTTCAGATGAAGACCCCCCC